>JAJJWW010007806.1:0-308705 GCA_023531295.1 Papaver armeniacum | reverse complement strand
GAGCATTGGCAACCATACTAGTTTAGTTGCCTAAGATGAGATCCTTGTTGCCAAACATAAAAACAACTAATGTTAGTTGCCGAGCTTTAGTTGCCGTATGGGTTGTTTCCAAAAGTAATGGCAACTACTAAAACTGACTAGTTGCTATGCGTACTTTTGGCAACTTGAGTTTTAGTAGCCAAGTACATTATTTGTTAAATGCAATAGGTTAGACCCACTAGTTTTTGTACTTGCCGAACATTCTAACAACTAAATGTTTGTAGTTGTCAGGAACTTGCCAAACATTATGACAACTAAGTTTATATCTTGTTGCGAGTCTGTTTAGCAATTAGCAAATATCCTCATTTTATAATTGGCGATATGTTAAAGCAACCAAGTTGTGGTTGCCGGAGAGTAACCGAATCGTTCAGCAAATAACATTGGTAGTTGGCAGCTGCTTTCCGAATTATTCAACAACTCAGACAACAACAACAATGCTTCAACAACATATCGGGAATTGCTTTAGGCGCTGCAGAAATTTAGAACAATAAATGTTCAGCTGGTCAAACGTTCAAATCAATGTAAACTTCTGGGTTGTAGTGCACGAGGTTGGATAATCAAACCACCATTAATGCAAAATTGAAATTAAAATTATGCCCCAAATTCAACCAATGCAAATTTCTGGGAGTTGTAATGCACGAGGTTGGGCTTCAAACCACCATCAATACAGAAATTTAAATTATCCCCAGACACAAGATTAAGATGAACAGAAAATTCAAATTCAAATTAATACGGAAACAAAAAAACATGAACAAATTAAATTTATAATTATTAAATTCAATATACATAATCATTTTGTATAAAAATTACAACCTCATTTTTAACAAAAATAAAAATACAATCTCTTCCAAAATAAAATTCTTCCAAAATAAAATACAATCCCTTGGATACAACTGCTGCAGATGCTTCAAAAATAAAATAAAACTGCTGCAGCTTAAAATACCACCGGACAAGCTTCAAACACATAAGATATTCATACGGCTGCAACCTAGTATCAGTATTTTAAATCTGATGTTGAGATTAATAGAGTACTAATTCCAGATCTGGTTCCTCCCTCTGAAATTGACAAACTTGTGTTCTGCATTTATAGTTGCAAACAAATACAAAAATTAGAATTAGCTGAAAACATGAAATCCAAATCTAACTTTCAACAAAATAAAATCTAAATCTGTGGCAAAAAAAAAACATAAATTAAATCCACCTACTGCATAAAAAGTATTATATCTAAGAATGAATTTTGATAATAACATTTTTTCCAACGTTTCGATTAAATTCAAATAAAGTAAAAAAGAAAGATAAATGAAGAAGAAAGAAGTACCGAGTTACTGACATCTCCTTAAAAGAGACTCTTAAGAACCTCGTGCCAATGATATCACCACCAACGGCTAATTACGGATTAGTACTGGAAAAACAAAAAAATTCTGTTCAGTTTCACAGTTAACAATACCACCACCACTTCCTCTTATCATTAATTCCTCTGTTGTCATTTTTTCAGTAATGATCTTCAAACCCAGAAAATACAAGTAATGATAAATTACCCTGCTTATCTCTTACAGGTCTAACTATAACGAGTTATCTTCACATAGAGATGGAGATGGGTAGTACTGATGGTGATGATTGTTGACTAAAGTGAGATAGATACAGAGAGACAAAAGGAGATTGTGATCTTTGCTATTCAGGAAGGGTTATAGCAGAGAGGATGAGGAGAAGGGAGGCGGAGAAGAAAATGTGAAAAGATTAGGGTTAAGATTTTCCTTCTCTTTTGAGCATAATATAGGACGAGTAAACGAGACACCTAATCTCGAGAAAGATCGGACGTTCGAAAAAATACTGGAACGTTGTCAATAAAGATATATCTAGGGCCCTGATGGTTCACGCGTGCATTTTAGACGTGCACTATCTC
Source organism: Papaver armeniacum (assembly GCA_023531295.1). Taxonomy (NCBI): domain Eukaryota; kingdom Viridiplantae; phylum Streptophyta; class Magnoliopsida; order Ranunculales; family Papaveraceae; genus Papaver; species Papaver armeniacum. Next base: position 306,763 of record JAJJWW010007806.1, on the reverse strand, counting down.
CTAGTTACGTGTTAAATGGCTAAACGAGCACTAGCTCCAACGCTGGCATGGTTTGATTGGTTGATCTAAATCTAGTGCATAACATGTATGAAAGGGTCTAGAAATATCCAAGGTACTTCTGGCGACTGGCCACATAGATAGCTAGTGCATTTTTGTTGACTTTGTAATATATGATGTGTGCCTCTATTTTATTAGAATTCAAAACGATCGAGGTTCGGATTTTATGTTGCCTGGGGCCGGGGTATATAGTCTCATTTTATGGACCAAAGCTTATTTTATAGCATTACCTTTTTCTAGTGTCTTGGTAAAGGGCGGTAGGGAATCGGTAGAGGGGCGGCAACCTAATAAGACAAAAAAGGTCATTAGAAGTAAATTCAAGTGCCCCTTATTAAAAAAAAATGGAAATGACCGATTAACCCTTATTATTAATAATCAAGATTAGTGTTTGATAATCAATTTTCACTTATAATAACTCTAAAATTAGATTTTTAGAGTTATAAAAAAAAAAAAAAAAATATGTGATATTTGTGAAACCCCTGATTTTGATTCACTCAACCAAAATGAGTGATTCAAGTGGCAAATTAGAGGTGAGTGATCAAAATTAGTTCCCATTAGCTTTTTGTTGATCAAAATTATCTAAAGTATGTAAAAAGATCAAATTTTTAAAATTTTACAAGAACATACGGTTGGAAATAAGCTACCAACCGTGAATCGGTTCAATTTGGGGAAAAACCCAATCGTAATACCAGATTCACGGCTGCTAGAAAATCTTGGATACTGAACCGTAACTAATTACGGTTCATAAAAAGGAATCGAAACCAACCGTAACTAAACTACGGTTGGTAAGTCATCTATAGTTTCGAACCGTACATCACTACTTCAAAAATTCTTAACATTCGGGGATGATATACGGTTGGTAACTTTCATTAAGTTACCAACCGAACCTAGGTGCGTTGGTAACTAAGGTTTCGTACCAACCGTACCTAAACCTAATTCTCAATTTTTTAAGGTACGGTTCGTATTTGAACTATTACCAACCGTATGTTCTTCAAAATATCCAGTTACGGTTGGTAATTGAGTTATTACCAACCGTAACTCGCATAAACCCAGAAATTTCAATTTCAATTTTCATACAAAATTAACTTAAATTCAACACGAAAAACTAAACCCTAATCGGGTTTTTCCAAACATTTTCAAATCGCCGATTAATCGAAGACGATGAAATTTTCGATTTTAATGGAGGTTAGGATTGATGGAGGAGAAGAGAAGATGAAAAAAAAACCGATTTGATTTTTTTTTTTATTCATTAGGTTAAAAAAATTGATTTGATTTTGGTTGATTTAAGGTGAAAGGGTAATCTAGTCAATCTACATCCCTATAGGACACCCTCTAACCAATAAGAGGGACATTGCTATCACACTTGCCGCCCTCTACCAATTCATGCCGCCCTTTACCAAGCTTGTTTTTCTACGAGTCGTTACATGATTATATAAGTTCTTAGAGCGACCGCAGGTGGTGCGAGTATAACCAAAGATCAAAGAAGAAAAAAAAAAAGACCAAAATTTGGGTTTAGTCTAGTGTGTGACGTTACGGTGTGAAGACTAAATTTGGTGGAGCGTGGATTATATGTTCGCCTGGTGTGGAGCGTAAGTATACGTTCGCCCGGTGGTGGGACGTGGATTATACGTTCGCCTGGTGTGGGGGAGAATTCAAAAAAAAATTAAAAAAAAAAAAACAATGGGGCGGAGGTATAAACCACGCCCCATTCAAAATGTTTAAAAGATTCACGGGGCGGGAGGTATTAACCACGCCCCATTCAAAAGAAAGAAAAAAATATATATGGGGCGGAGGTATAAAGCACGCCCGGTGTGGGCGTGGACTTTATGTACGCCTGGTGTGGGGCGTAGATTATATACCCGCCCGGTGGTGGGGCGTGGACTACAACCGCTCGACTAAATTTGGGTTTAGTCTTTGGTCCCAGACCAAATATAGTCCGAGATTTGGGTTTAGTCTCGGGATTTGGTCGATGGTCCGTCCCGCTACGCTCCGGTTCTTTTTACCAAATAATGGGTTTAGTCACCATCAAGGTTGCTCTTGCACATTTAGTCCACAAGTCCACATGATTATCTTATAGTATTAAACTTTTTTTTTTTTTTTCGTAAAAAATTGCTGGCACGAGTTTCGAACTCGGATCACCGATATTATCATCCAAGTGTTTTTACCATTGTACTACAGTGGCACCGGCCATTTTTAGCTTTGTTATACCTCACATGATGATGAAAATTGAGATTGAATACGATCAATCAAAATTTAACGATTTAATGTATTGGATTCAGAATTCGGAACTCTTGTTGTTACCAATATTTGTTGGGACATGTTATTTTTTGTGACTCAGGTATCCAAATTTTTGATTGAAAAATTGTTGTGCGTATCTTGTTTTTTATTTTATAATAAAAGATGGAAAATTACAAGGAGGTGGTGAGTTGTCTTGTTGCATAAAACTGCCCACTTTAATATTGGATTCTTGACTAGTTACGCAGTGTTTGAGTATCTTTAAGAAGACTACAAAGATTTTCGTTAAAATTTATTTATAAACATCTAAAATTTAATGCTTTGGGATTCAAATTCAATTGCCCGCCACTCCGTTTGGTCTAACATAATCTCATTGGGTGCTTAGATTTGCATCTAATCGCCTTCGACCTTGTTCCGCTTAACTTCATGTCAGTGGATGTTTTAAGCTTTGAATTCATTCATATCTGAATCCAATTGGTCTAGCTCGATCTCATTGGATGCTTTAGAGATTAAAATTTATTACTCTTCGACTTTGTTTGGTATAATTCAATCTCGTTGGATGTTTTGGAATTTGAATCGAGTAGTTAAACAGGTCTTCAAGGTATATTTCCAAACGATTAATCGCTCTGTTAAATGACCTTGGTGATTTCCGATATCAATACTAAATACGAGTTTGAAAGATTTTAGGCGATTTTTAGTCGATTCCAAGCCGATTTTAACTCATCATTCGTCTTTGATCGTGTTTCATATCATTAGATTATTAAAGATTTGAATTCATTTGTTTCCAACTCGTTTAAATTTTCAACTTGATCTCATTAGATGATTAGAGTTTTTAATTCATTTCACTTCGTTTAGTTTAACTTGACTTAAATGGATGCTTTGAGATTTGAATCTATTCGTTTACGAATCCATTCGGCCTAACTCGATCTCGTTGGACGATTAAAGAAATTTCTTCATCTTCGACTTTATTTGGTCTAACTCAATCTCATTGGATGTTTTGGGATTTGAATCGGAGTAGTTAAAACAGTCTTCAAGGTCCATTTTCAAGCGATTAATCGCTCCATGTTAAATGACTTTGGTGATTTAGATATCAATACCGAACTGAGTTTGACCATTTCGGAAATTTCTTAATTGATTCAGTCGATTTTAATTCATCTCTTTTTACGGTGTTCGATCTTACTCGGTCTCATTGGATGGTTAAAGATTTAAACTCATTGGTTTCCAACTCAAGTTTTGCTCAACTTGATCTCATTAGATGCTTAGAGTTTTCAATTCATCTATGACTTCGTTCGAGTTTAACTTAATCTCAATGGATGCTTAGACATTTGAACTCATTCGTCTTCGACACCCGTTTGGACTAACTCAATCTTATTAGATGCTTAAAAATCAATTCATCTAACTCTAAAAATACCTTCAATATCTCTCCATCCTTACGGATACTTACGGGTTTCTATGTAACTCAATCTTATATATATAGCCTATCACGTTGAATGCTTATAAATTTTTTAGCACAAATTCATTTGACTATTTATGCAACTCAAAAACCGCTTAGCGCCAAAAAATGTGCTATAAGGTCTAATATTTGTCCTGGCACCTCAAACTTGGTTTTGAGCCCCAAAATCGATCTTAGTTAGTTTGTGAACAAAATATGCAGTGTCGCACACATATTGCCATGTGAGATATAATTTACTATTTGATTGATAATTCCTCGTCGAAAATGATGATCGATGAGTAAATCGGCAAAATCGATAGAATTATACTAAATTTTGACAAAACTACTAGAATAATTTGAAGGCATGATTTTAAATTCTCAGGATTTTGATCAAATCTTTTGGATTGATTTCATTCCAAAATTAGGAATCAGAGTTCCTAGACATAAACTTTTAAACTTTTTCTGGGCAGAACCGATGCTTGTACCGGTTCTTAATCTTCTCCTGGTTCTGTCTCGTTACTCTTGTTGGAGATTCGGTTCCTGTCCTGAGATATTTTCGATTCCAGACCGGGTACAGGCACTCTTGACCGGTTCATGTGCGGCCTTAGTTAAAGCAGTACCTCAATCAAGTAAGAATCAAGATGAAAATATTTTGTTCATATCGAACTGAATGCCATCAATTCGACCAATAGAAAACCAAATATCTCCAATCCACCAATGGATGCAAACACCATAAATCACACGGATTGCCACCTTATCAGATGGAGGGAAATTTTCGCCAAAATTTGGTGTGGCGGCAAAAAGAAAAATCCGCGGCAACGTTGGCGCTATTGTGTATGTGGGCCACCCAAAATTTTTGGGTTTACATAAAATGTTGAAACCCTAAATCTCTCGATTGCTCTCCCTGAATCTCTCTACTGCTCAATCTTCTGAAACTTCCTGCTACTCTATCTGAAACTCAAATTTCTAAAACTTAACTCCCCTCCTTCGAAACCTAACTCAATTTCAGAAATATTCTCTCTTTCACTTCTGATTTCTTTGTAACACAACTCTCATCTTCTTTAATTGAAATCGAAGACCTAAAGGTGAGAAATTAGGGCTTTTTAATTTCTCTCTGGTTTATAAGGTTGGTTTCAATATGTTTGAATTACGCTTTTTTAATTTCGATTTAAGTTATGATTTAATAGGGAAATTGAATTTTTTTTTGAAGTGGGTTTTGTATGAAATTTTATTTCTTTTAAGGAATTTAATGTTTTGGCTGTTCGATTTTGTTTTAGCGGTGTAAGAGTTTGAAATTGGGGAAATCTTGAGGTTCTGCTGTAATAGGTTCTCTTAGATTTGGTTTTCTATTTTTTTCTGTTGAGAATCAGGTTAGGGTTCTGTTAATTTGGTTTTGGGGTTTGTCAATTTGGTACAATTTTCTATTCCTTTCTTGGAAAAAATTATTCTTTTTAACCCGTGGAGGAAATTTCGAGTCTCTTTCTTGATTATTTGAATTTGATAATGTTTGTTTTCTTAATCCTATAGATTTCAGATATTCCAATTTGATTGTCTTTGTGTTTGTTGAAATAAAGTTTCTGTTTAGTTTGATCAATATGGGGTTTTCTGTTGTTATTGCCTTCAAATGTTGTTCCAAGCTATAGTGGTATATGATAATTGGGTTTACAACTGTTATGTAAGATTTTGAGAAAATCTAATTTTTTTAATCTATTGCAGGAGTAGAATATGTCATTAAGCATTGCTGATAAGTTTTTGTTGTTGTGCATATAAATCATTAGGTGGGTTCAAAAGAAGAGGGGTTCTGTTCTAAACTTATCTTGATATGTATGTTAAAATTGATTTGGTACTGTATTTCCTGTTTGTTAAATTTCCTTCATGTTTATAGATTAACTGCGTTTTTTATTTTAAGATTTGTTATGTTACTTCTCTAGTGAGCACCAATCACAAGCCCTCTTAAATCTGCACCCCCCTCACCAGCACCAATTGCATACCCATTCCATGTAGTCCGCACCATCCGTTTTCTTTACATTTCAATACATTTAAGCTTGAACCTGTAACTGATCTCTATCACTTCATTTTGCAGGAGAAAAACCTATAAGATGAAAGGCGGGAGCTTAAAGTTAGATTGCAAAATCAAAATACATACATTGAGGAACATTGAATGGGTAATATGTTGGTTAATTTCTGAATCATCACCTTATGAGATGAACTTTAGTTGTATTGTTGCACTAATTTCTGATTTGTCACTCTTATGGCGGTAAATTTAGTTGTCACAAGAGAAATATGCTTGTTATTCTGAACTAGTGCTAGATCTGTTTGGTATACCTTTCTATGGATACATTCTCATTCTAGTCCATAACTCTTATCGTGTATCTCTATGTTTTCTTCTTGGAAACAAATAGGAGTGTATGCACCGTGTACTTGGATCATCCAGTTACTCCTGGTTGCTAGCAAAGGATTGAGTGTTCATTGATATCCCCAAATTTTATTTAGAAACCCTGGTGGGTAACTCCTTCCAACTACTTCGATTTTAAGCCTTGGTAAACTTTCTTTTGTGCCTTCCTATCCATCAGGGTGCTTGTTTTATATATGACTAATTCTCTTTGAATTTGTAGTTTGGATGCTTATTCACTTAGATACACCTCTTTATTTTTGTGTTGGACAGTGTGCATTTTGGTGCTACTTCATATTGTAGCCTTCTTACTAGGTGTTGAGGTCCCCTTGTCTCATACAATTTCTTGTCCTTATTTTTAATGTTGTTTACATAGTCATGTCTCCTGGTAGATACTTCTTTTCTTTCTCCTAGATTTTTGAATATTGTTGACCCCTTTTCTTTCTTGTTGCTTAATGAAACTATGAAAGAAGTTAAAAATCATGCATTTTTTTTCTTTTTCTTGATTTTGTGTTGTAATCAGCAAGAAATAATTCATGGGTTGATTTTAATTTGGTATCTTTATTGTAGAGAGAAAAGACCCAGAAGTGATGTCCTTTCTAGGGGTTGCTATCAAATGTATAATCCAATTTGGAGCTTATCAAATGTGGTTCTTACTACATTTTTTAATGTCTTTGTTTTGATTAGACGCTATATCGAATGTGGTACGTAATGGTGGTACATTGGGTTTCAAGATTATCATATACTATGATTCCGTGTAAAGCTTCAATAGCAAACCATTCGATACAGGTATCTTTTACTCAATTTTGATTCTTTAGTGAAGAATGATGAGATTCAATTATTTGTTGTCCTAAAGTTTTCATAAGTATTCTGACTGCAGTATTTTGAGTACCTATGGCGTTTAATTTGTAAAAGGTATTGTCTGAATTTGCTTCTTGAATCTGGATTTTAAGGGATATCTGATGATGAGTTGATGTTTGGGATTTGTGTCCCCCCCACGTGTTTAATATGGATCGTAGTTTGATGAGACACTACGTCATATGTTGGAGTTTTTTTAGGATTATTAGGCAAGTTGTTAGTCATTGTTATGCATCCCTTTTTATGTCTTTGTTTTCTTGGTTCTAAATGTGGCATGTCTTATACTAAGAGAGCTAATTTCTGTTGAATTTTTTAGGCAGGTCGTAGTATCGTGGTTATAGCCAGTCCATGGATATGTTCGGATACAAGGATTTGTAGCACTATTGTTTAGCATTTGTAATGTTGCTCTTTTGTTAACAGGTCATTCGTTTACTGGGATTTATATTTTTTTCTTGTCCTCATTGTTTAATTGAATACTCAAAATGGTTATACATTTGAGTGTCTTGTTTTTTTTGGTTACAGTTGGTTCACATTTCAATATCGAGAGTCGGAATTCAGAACCCTGACAGAAAATTTGGCGTTCTTGTAAGGATTGCAAAACAATAAGAGAGATATATTGTATCTGAAGTGCACAGACATATTCAGCTGTCTGGGTTCCGCCAGGATATGTCGATTGGATATACATTGGAGCTAGAAGGGAAGGAGGACCAGGTGAGGGAACCTACAGGTACTGGAAGTATGTTACAGGACGATGATGATGAAATGTCTGATTTGCTGCATGAATACGACGCCTCCAACTTTTACAAGTTGCTGAACGATGCACGGATGGAGAGAAAATTGATGATTATGCCGTTTGCACCACTGATGATGAGGATGAGTTGGAATTTTGAGGATAATAACGATGATGATATGGAGTTTTGATGGTAGACAGCTCACTTGCATCACTAGCATGTTACATATAAGGTTTCCAAGGTATGAATCACAAAACTTCATCTCAGTCCTAGTTTATAAGATAATGATGTTCATATCAATGTTAAAGAATTTGATTTTTTTGCATTTTTGTATTTATTTATCCTTAGGAATCAAGTAACACAGAGTCCATTGTGCCAAAAAGGAAAAGGCTTTAGAACTTTTAGGTTCTAGAATAGGAGAAAAAAAAAATCCAGAAAAAAATTAACTAATGGATGTCGCTGTGCATATCATCGCGGGTAACGTGGCTACTAGCTCGTTTTTTGTCAGTATATTTGACCATTTGTGATGCTTAGGCTTATTCTTAATTTTAAGTGTAATCTATGGTTAGTTACTACTCCCTCCGTTCTTTTTTAATAGGCTGGTTTTGTTTTTAAAGAAAATTAAGGAAATTAAGAGAACTAATCATTGAAAGTGGTCCTCATGACACTTGTCAATAAAAAAAGTGAAGTGAAATGGTCCCCATGACACTTGTCGTGAAAAAGAAGTAAAGTGAAATGGTCTATGACACTTGTCATCAAAAAAGAGTTAAGAGAAGAGTGGCCCTAAAAACTAAAGTAACATTTGACTTTCCCAATTAGGAAACTGGCCTATTTTTTTGAAACATTTATTTATAGAAACCAGCCTATTATTTAAGAACGGAGGGAGTACATAACAAGTCATTAACTAATCTATATTTTGTTGGACTTGGCTAGTTATCAACTGCATATGCCTTACAAAATGGAGGATGTGTTTCTGCGTATCTCTTACAGGGGTTGGGGGTTGTTAGGCTATTGCATCTGTCAGGACTTTGTCTCGCTGCGAAAGTTGCCAAGGCATAAAATTGTGTCCTTGTAAGGATTCCAATAACAATAACAGATATCTTGTGTCTGAAGTGCACGGACATATTATGTGGAATGGGTTTATGGAGAAGGGGGGGACCAGGTGAGGGACACTACCCATACTTGAAATGTGGTGCAGGACGACCACGACGACGAAATGTTTGATTTGTTCCAAGAAATGACCTATGACGCCTCCAATTTTTACAAGTTTCTGAACGATGCACAGGTGTCTCTACTTGCTGTTAGGACTTCTTCTCGAAACTGCAACTGAGTTACGAAACTATTCCGACATCGGGTACTTCCCATTTGCGAAGACAGAAAAGTTCAAACTTTTAATCTTTGTAAACTTTTAAGTCTTCCATGATTCCTATTTTAACCTTTTGTAAACTTTTAAGAGTGTTTCAAGGCACTCTTAAACCATTTCCATGAACGATAATTTAACCGGAGTGCTGTAAGGATCTAAGTTGCACATTTCACTGTGAAAAATTTTGTGCATCTCATACCTAACGGCAGGGGCGGAGGCAACCAACGGCAAGGGTAGGCAACTGCCTACCCCTGCCTCCCCAATCTCTCCCCTGGTAGTGTGCATTTTTAGCCCAAATGGCAATACATGAGCATTTGCCTACCCCTAAAAAGCCCATGTCCAATACTCCTGCACAAAATTAAAGGCAAAAAATAAAATAAATAATCACGACTATTCTATTCCTTCTGCTCTCCGTTCCCTCTTTGCTTTTTCCATGAGCTAATCAACGAAATGAACGAAATTGTTGCTTCTGCCATGAATTAACTATCTAACATGTCTTGTGTTGTATATGTATATTTTGTTGTTATCGAATGCTATTAGGTGTTGTAATACAAATATTTTTTTGTTAAGTATGTTCTTTTTGTTGCCTACCCTCTCTTGAAATCCCGGCTCGCCACCGCTCTAACGGTGTCTGCCATCTTAATTTCTGTACCTACTGTCGGCTCAGCTGGTTAAGGAATCTCGAAAGGGAAGAGTAGTAGTCGGAATTCCTTAACTTAAAATAACATTTTCTTGTTTTCAAAATGACTGATCGAGAATGAGTGTGATAGCAAATCAAAGTGTTAAAATTTAGCAAATTCTTATTAAATTAATGCAAACTCAATGAAATTTCAGAGGATATTCTTATCATTTCCTTGTATTTCTTTAATCTAGCTTTTTTGGGTTGCAAAAGTAATACTCCAGGTGAATTGTTGTCATCCGGATAATAATATTCAAAACAAGAATAGAAAACATCAAGCTATTTTTTTTTCTTCCAAGCAGGCTATTTGTAAAAGAACGAAAAACATAATTGCAAAGGGCCTTGAACATGTAATATTTCACAGATGTACTCATCTGAACCATCTGATCCAGGTATTCTTCTTGATACAGAACTAAAAACTTTTAACTTAAATGTCAAACATGTGTTTTAACCATTAATATAATCTAGTTGGTGTATTTGGTTGCTCAAACCTTTAGCAACCACAGTTGTTGCATTTAGTTTGCGAAGGCTTGAGCAACTACTGGATCAGCTAATTGTCGATGCTTAGTTTCCGAAGAGTGGTTTAAGCAACAAATCCGGCTGTAGTTGGTGTTTTTAGTTGCTTAGATGTGTGAGGCTACTAGGGAATTATATGTAGTTGGCATCTATTTGTTGCTGAAGAGTTTGGAAACTAATGAAAACAATAGTTGCGATTGATGTGTTGCCAAACAATATAGGAGCTAACAGTTGCCTTTGCCTAGTTCCCAAAGCATTAGGCTACTAGTGTATTTCATGTAGTTGGCATGTATTTGTTGCTAAAGAATTCAGAAACTAATAAAAATGATAGTTGCGGTCAGATTGTTGCCGAAGTATATAGGAACTACTAGTTGCCTTTGACTAGTTTCGAAATCATTTGGCAACTAATAGTTGCGAGATTTTAGTGGCCTTTGCTAGGATTTTTTGTAGTGTAGGACGATCGACGGAAAGCCAAAGTCCGAAGCGACGAGCTAAAAGTCCAGAAATGACGAACCATAGTAGATGACAACGCCAAGTCCAGTGTCGATGATACTGAGTGCTTTCAACTTAAAGTATACAACGGACAAATACTGAGTACTGAAAATTATATACCAACGAAGATCAAACCAATTGAATACAGCAAGATATATCCCAACAAGAAAGGGTAAGATACATTTGAATCTCTTTGTTTGTAGGGCATTTCAGAATTACGGTAAAGAATAGGGGCAAGTATATATACTGCAACGTGGTATATTCTTCACCGAAATTCCTTCACAAAGAGCGCAAAATCCAGACAAAGGATGAACTGATCAAGGCATGGAAGAGCAAGGCGAAAGAGATTTTTCTCAAGGATCGTTCACCCACAACCCTCAAGAAAAGGGGAAAATTGTATACACCATAAAATATCTTGACACGTGGAGGGTGATTAGAAGCTGAAGCAAGATAATAATAAAGCAACGCAATACACTACATCAATTCTAAGAATCCTTCAATGCTAAGATATGTCAGAAGATATTTTCCCTATATAAGAGATAAGGTGGAAAGAGGGAACATACTTTTTGGGTCGGAAAAAGAGGGGAGTAAGAGATTTGAAGGTTGAAGAGCGTTCGTTCATTATCTTCGCTCACTGAAGACCCTCACTGAAATTCTTTCTTTCTCATCAATGAAGTTCATTAACTTTGTAACATCAATGATTAATAAGACCCATCTTTCATTTCCACGTGGATGTAGACACTCTGTTATAGAACCACGTAAATTATTTGTGTGAATCTCTTATTTTCCTGTTTTTATCTTTGATTTATTGTTTTATGGTTTGAATCAAGATCCAATGACTTGTCCTTTTGATTGTGCTACTAGAAAAATGGTAGTAACAATTCTTCTTCTTTTATGTTTGAATGTTGCATTTCCCCTCAAATCCTAAGTTTTGATTATGAGGGGAACTCAAGAGGTTTCTTTCTTCTTTTATGTTTGAATGTTGCATTTTACCCTCAAATCCTAATTTTTGATTATGAGGGGAACTTTCAAAACCTTAAAAGAAATTCTACAACGGCTAGAATTTTCTCTGTAAAACCTCAAATCTCAATAAGTTTTTCAAAAACTTTCATAACCTCAAAAGAAATTCTTAATGGATAGAATTTTGTCTATAAAACCAACTCAATTTTCCTATCTCTCAATCTCTCACAAATCCCCTCTCTCTCAAATTCCTTCTCGATCTATATTCTATTATGGCTGGATCATCATCAACATCAAAAATGTAAGCTAATTATTCTTTCTTTTTCTTCAGTTTGATCGATGAGTGTCAACGTTCTTCTTATTTTATGTTTGAATGTTGCAGTTTCCCTTAAATTCTATTTTTTGATTATGAGGGGAACTTTTAAAACCTAAAAGAAATTCTCCAACGGCTAGAATTTTCTGTGTGAGACCTCTAATCTACACAACTTTTTCAAAAACTTTCAAAACTTCAAAAAAAAATTCTTAACGGATAAAATTTGTCTATAAAACCAACTCAATTCTCCTCTCTCTCAATTTCTCACAAATTCCCTCTCTTTCAAATCTCCTCTCTATCTATATTCTATTATGGTTGGATCATCATCAACATTAAAAACGTAAGGTAATTTTTTTTCTTTTTCTTCAATTTGATTGATGATTGTTAACGTTCTTCTTCTTTTATGTTTGAATATTGCAGTTTCCCCTCAAATCCTAATTTTTTATTATGAGTGGAACTTTTAAAACCTAAAAGAAATTCTCCAACGCACTACACCATATGGCTCGATTTGAGACATATCGATATTTGGGTTCGAGACACATATATATGTCTTTTGTGCTTCCACTCATATAAGAGTCTCAAATAAAAAATATGAGTAGCTTTAATTCTGATTTTTCAACTACTCTTACAAGTGTCTTAAAATGTGTCTCTACAGAATTTAATAATTCAATATATATCTCATTTATCATTTATTTTTCATTATAATTCCATTTTATTTCCCCTCCAAAACTCCAAATTACTTCCCCCCAAAATTCCCTCCCTTTTCAACTTTCTAAAACTCTCACATTATTTTCCCTCTTAAATTTCCCCCTAACATTTTTCCCCCTCAAATTTCCCCTCCAAATCTTTGTCTCACACCAAATCATTTGAAACATGATTTGCATTTATCCCCACCTTTATTTTGGGTTGTTTTGAAATTTAGAAAATATTTAATATTAAATAAAAATATGGTCCTTGAAACAAACTCGTCCAACTCTTTCTCTCTCACTTGTCTCTTCTCGAACTTAACTCTACTCCGCTCAAAACAACCAGAGAAAAAAATGAGTGAAATTGGGTTAGACAATTCGAGAGAAACCTAAATCAAACCTAAACCAGAAATTAAACCAAAATCTTCTACTGATTTATGATTTTCTAACCTAAAAACTCATATAAAAAATCCTTTTACGAATCAGATTCAATTGATTTATGATTTTCTAACCTAAAAACTGATTTGTAAACTGATTTTTGCTTTTAGATTGAAACTCTCAGAAGCAGATTCAATTGAAAAAGTAGAAACCCTAGGAATCTCTATCCTCAGGTGAGAAAGAACCTTTTTACAGAAATCCAAATTTGGTTGATAAACCCTAAAAATTTGATTTCTAATTTTTATTTTTGAAATTCGCAGAAGAAGATTGATCAAAAGCAGATTCAATTAAAGAAGTAGAAACCCTAGGAATCTCTATCCTCGTAAGAAAGATCCTTTTTACTGAAATCGAAATCTGATTGAAAACCCTAAAAAATTGATTTCTAATTTTTTGTTTTGAAATTCACAGAAGAAGATTGAAGTAAAATCCTTGAAGATTTAGGTATTGATTGATAGTTGTGTGTTTGATTTATGTTTTTATGAACTGATTTCCTTTTGAGGATTATGTACTTGATATTCAGTGTTTTTGCGTTGTAGAAGTGTTGATTGACATTGAGTTAGAGAATAAAGTTAATCGAGTTTGCTTGATATTTAGTAGAACTGATTTCCATTTCACTGTGGATCAGTGAGTTTTGGTGTTATTAGAAAGTGTTTGATATTTAGTTTAGAGAATAAGGTTCATGAGTATGATAGAGGTGTTTAATCTGTAACATGTTCTTGCAGTTGTGAAGTGTTGAGTGCAGTTTTTTTTTTGCCAGTGTTTTAAAATGAATATTAATGCAAGTCTATGAGATGCTGCTTTTATGCACAGCTTCATCGGGTCTTTGCCATGTTTTAGGTGGATTTTAATTCATGTTAGTGAAGCTAATGGTATTTTGTTAATCTTTTTTTTTTTTTGAATCACATAGAAATTCAACTCTTTTTTTAAACTTGGGTGTTTATCGGATTTCAGTTTAAGTTGTAGAACTCTAGATTGAGATTCATCATTGTTTCTCAAGGTTAGTAAATTACAATCATAAATGTTGAATCTTTTTGTTTGTAGTTGATGTAGAGACCAGATAAACAAGTTAAACAAGTAAGGGTTTCAGTTTTCTGTGTTTTTCTTAGCATTTATAGATCTCAGAAGAATTGTTATTTCTTTTCCTTTGTTTGTTAGCTAATTCATTGCGATTTAAGCATGGGTTTGTGAGTTTTTGTTGTTATAATAACATATTTGGTTTCTCCTTTTCAACACTAAGTCTGTTTAGATCAGATGAATGCGTCTCGATCAAACGTTTTTCTCTAATTGAGTCTTCTTTAACAATATTCTCAAGAACACTAATCTTTTCACGTTGAAGAGTATTTTCTTGAATAAGTTGTTCGATATTGTTGGAGAAGGATTCAATTATACTATAGAGTTCCCGTTCTCGACCAAGAGACTTCTCAAATTCATCAATAAGCTAAGCATGATTATGAAAATCAATAGTGATAGTCGATTTTTTTTAGATTATGGTGATATCCATTTCAGCTTTTGATAGACTGTCAAATATCTCATCAAAATTTGATAAAACATCATTTCTACCTCGGGATTCGGAAGAATCGGCTAAGGAGTTATCATTTGAGGTATTTCCAAGACAATTAGCATAATTGAAAGCTTTGGAGGACATTTTGGTGTGCGCAACAACAAGAGATATTCTTTCGTCCACAGAGACAGATCTCTACAAACACATACTTATAAGGTCTTTAAACGTGTTTGCATGCTCTGATACCAATTGAAAATGTGGAGGTACAACAACCTCACCAAATATTTCGCTTAGCAATCTGTATGGACTAACTCCAATATACTTTTAAGAGAATCAACTAGACAGTCATACTCAATCTTAAGAAAAGTATATCAAAGTGTTATATCTCAATTTCTCGATTCAATACTTACCCAAGCAAATAGCAATCTGTGAGTCTAATCGAATACAAGAGAAATTAACTTGAATGGTACCAAAAACCAATGTTCAAGGATCAATCAATTTCAATCAATAACAAAAGGTTGGATTTACCAATTGATCGATTCAACGCACAACCTGTGATATTTCAATTTTATAACAAAATATAACGCTGAAAAGAAATAACACAGACACCAGAAGTTTTGTTAACAAGGAAACCGCAAATGCAGAAAAACCCCGGGACCTAGTCCAGATTGAACACACACTGTATTAAGCTGCTATAGACACTAGACTATTACAAACTAACTTCGGTCCAGACTGTAGTTGAACCCCAATCAATCTCACACTGATCCAAGGTATAGTTGCGCTAATTACGTCTCTAATCCCACCAGGATACTACGCACTTGATTCCCTTAGTTTATCTCACCAACAACGAAGAGTTGCTATGACCCAAAGTCGGAGACTTTAATAAACAAAATTGTCTCACACAGAAAAGTCTACAGGAATAGATAAATCTGTCTCCCACAGAAATACCTACGAGTTTTGTTCTTCTTTTGATAAATCAAGGTGAACAGGAACCAATTGATATACCAGACTTATATTCCCGAAGAACAGCCTAGAAATATCAATCACCTCACAATAATCTTAATCGACTAGCGAAACAAGATATTTTGGAATCACAAACGATGAAGATGTTTGTGATTACTTTTCTATCTTGCATATCGGAGAAATTAATCTCGATCCAATTTTGCAATTGTACTCAATACGATAGAAACAACAAGATCAGATCACATAACTACAGAGAAAATAGTTGGGTCCGCTTCACAATCCCAATGAAGTCTTTAAGTCGTTAACCTACGGGTCTTGATAGAAACCTAAGGTCAAAGAGAATCGACTCTAGCTTACACAACTAGTAACACACAAGAGGTGTGGGGATTTGGTTTCCCAGTTGCTACAGTTCTCCTTTATATAGTCTCCAATTTGCAATCTAAGTTACCTTGGTAACAAAGCATTCAATATTCACCGCTAGATGAAAACCTGATTAATTCAAGCTAATATCTTTCAACCGTTAAATCGAACTTAGATTGTTATACACGCATGAAATGTAACTTCATTTAGATTTGAGTAACCGTACCTAAACGTGTACAAATCGTTGGTTCAACAAAGAGTTAACCAATGGTTAGCCATATGAGCAGTTTCATATCAACCTTTTTCATCTTCACCATAACTAGTTCAAATGACTCAAAAGAACTAGTTAGAGAGTTTTTCAATTGCTTAGATCTCATAAGACACAATCGAAGCAAAAACTATATTGATTCACTCGAATCGATCCATGAACATTATAGCCACGATTTGTAAATATGCATTCCTTAGTTTATATATGTCTTAGTTCACGAATAAACCGTTTTTAGAAAATAACCCACTCAAGCATGCATACCGGTACGCATACTTAAGTACCCGGATTCAGTTTGTTTTCAGTTCACAAACTCCGAAAGAAATTCACGGGATGTGAACTTCCGGCAGTACGTGTACAGGTACGCTGACTTAGATGAACTCCGTGAAGTCTTTACATGATGAATGCCGTGGAGTCTAGAGCTCAACTACACTTTATATCCTATTCCGAGACTTAGCTATAAGTAGACTAGAATTCAATACTTATAGTTTTAGCAACTAAACTTGACAAACAAGCTTGAGATAGCAACACTTGCGAGTTCGACCGAGCAGTGCTCAAACAGTTTGAGTTGAGAGAGTCTCAAAATCATAAATAAGATTTTGAGACATCTATCTACTCAGCTAATTTGATCTTAAAATTAATCACTAAACTCAAAAGAATTGAAGAACATGATGAACTTACATTCTGCTATTTAGAAATCTAGAAATGTGTGAGAGACTATTCACAAATTTGAGTCTGGTTTATATAGGAAAAAATAAAAAATAGCCGTTACAAAAATCCAGCTCAATTTTTTTTTTTTTGAGGACAAGTCTCCCTTTTGTACCGACTATATTACTGTTTACATCAGTTAGATCATTGGGAAGTTCTGTCACTGTGGTTTCCAATTGAGTGACTCTAGTTGAAAAACCAGTCACTGATACAACCTCTTGATCCGGTTCTGCAGACCTGTAACAAAACAACCCCAACATATAAGTTATATAAACGGGGAACTACTCGGCAAGAAAATGAAACAAAGAAATCCTTAAGGTATTTTCAAAGAACAAGCATTATTTCTAATGCAAAGAGGATGATGAAATACAATGATATCTATAAATGAGCCAGCAAAGAGCTAACATAGCATATGTTTCTGTCGATCATGTTAACGCCAGGCCAATCAACCATCATCCAAAAGAATAAATAATCAGAACCTAAGACCCAATTCATCTCTCCATAAACCTTTGAACACAATTCACTAATCATAATAATATAGAGTATTAGGAACTCGATGTGTTTAAACATACAAAACCTTAAAAAGGGATTGGCAAGAAGACGCGGGAAGAGAACATCTCATATGTTTCTGTCAATCATGTTATCGCCTAAGGGCAACCATTACAAAATTAAAAATGAACTAAAATATTTTAATAGATACCCTACGTTTCCAAAGAAAAATTCAAAACCTAAAACCCAAATCGTCTCTCCATAAACTTTTTAATGCAATTCAACTCCATGTGTTTAACCATAAAAACCCTTAAAAAGGAATTCACAAGAAGATGACTATCAATAAACCTAATGCAAAAAAAAGGAATAAAGATTGAAAATATATTTTTAACATTAAAAATTGAAATAAAATTCTAAATTCAACTAGGTTGATTGTTGAAATCTTCTCATAATCGACAATTTAGATTTGAGAGGAAACTCAAACATAAAAGATAAGAACTTCTTTAAAAATGTTTGAGTTGAGAGAGTCTCAAAATCATGAATAAGATTTTGAGACATATATCTACTCACCTAATTTGATCTTAAAATTAATCATTAAACTCAAAGAATTAAGAACATGATGAACTTAAATTATGCAATTTAGAAATCTAGAGAAGTGTGAGAGAGAAGAGATTTGCGAGAGATTATTCACAAATTTGAGTCTGGTTTATTTAGGAAAAAAGAAAAAATGTCCATTACAGAAATCCAGCTCAAAATTTTTTTTTTCTTTTGAGGACAAGTCTCCCTCTTATACCGACTACATTGGTGTTTAGAGCAGTTAGATCATTGCGAAGTTTTGTCACTGTGGTGTCCAATTGAGTGACTCTAGTTGAATAACAAGCCACTGACACAACCTCTTGATTTGGTTCTGCAGACCTATAACAAAGCAACCCAGCATATAAGTTATATAAACATGGAACTACTCAGCAAGAAAATGAAACAAAAAATCCTTAAGGGATTTACAAACAAGAAGAATTCTTTCTAATACAAAGAAGATGATGAAATCCAGCAATATCTATAAATGAGCTAACGAAGAGCTAACATAGCATATGTTTCTATCGATCATGTTATCGCCGGTCCAATCAACCATCATCCCAAAAAAAAAAAAATCAAAACCTAAAACCCAATTCATCATTCCAGAAACCTTTGAACGCAATTCACTAATCATAATAATATAGAGTATTAGGAACTCGATGTATTTAAACATACAAACCCTTAAAAGGATGAGAACATATCATATGTTTATTTCAATCATGTTATCTCCTTAGGGCAACCATTCCAAAATTAAAAATGGACTAAAACATTTTAGTGGATACCCTGCATTTCCAAAGAAAAATGAAACCCTAAAACCCAAATCATCTCTCCATAAACTTTTTGACGCAATTCAATTCCATGCGTTTAAACATACAAACCCTTAAAAAGGAATTCACAAGAATACCACAATCAATAAACCTAATGCAAAAAGAAAAAAAAGGAATAAAGATTGAAAATTTATTTTACCATCAAAATTTGAACTAAAAATTCAACTAGGTTGATTGTTGAGTTACTATCGTAATCAACAATTTAGATTTGAGAGGAAACTCAAACATAAAAGATAAGAACTTCTTTAAAAATGTTTGAGTCGATAGAGTCTCAAAATCAAAAATAAGATTTTGAGACATCTATCTACTCACCTAATTTGATCTTAAACTAATCACTAAACTCAAAGAATTGAAGAACATGATGAACTTACATTCTGCTATTTAGAAATCTAGAGAGGCGTGAGAGACTATTCACAAATTTGAGTATGGTTTATATAGGCAAAAAAAAAAAAACGTTACAGAAATCCAACTCAAAAGTTTTTTTCCTTTGAGGACAAGCCTCCCTCTTATACCGACTACAATGGTGTTTAGCACTTATATCGATGCGAAGTTCTGTAACTGTGGTGTTCGATTGAGTGACTCTAGTTGAAAAACCATCCACTGATACAACCTCTTGATCCGATACTGCAAACCTATAACAAAACAACCCCAGCATATAAGTTATATAAACAGGGAACTACTCAACAAGAAAATGAAACAAACAAATCCTTAAGGGATTTATAAAGAACAAGCATTCTTTCTAATACAAAGAAGATGATGAAACCCAGCGATATCTATTAATGAGCTAACGAAGAGCTAACATAGCATATGTTTCTATCGATCATGTTATCGTCGGACCAATCAACCATCATCCAAAAAAAAAAAAAAAAAAAAACCTAAAACCCAATTCATCTCTCCATAAACCTTTGGACGCAATTCACTAATCAATACAATAAAGTATTAGGAACTCGATGTGTTTAAACATACAAACCCTTAAAAAGGGAATGACAAGAAGACGTGGGACGAGAACATATCATATGTTTCTGTCAATCATGTTATCGCCTTAGGGAAACCATTCCCAAATTAAAAATGGACTAAAACATTATAATGGATACCCTATGTTTCCAAAGAAAAATTCAAAACCTGAAACCCAAATTATCTCTCCATAAAAATTTTAATGCAATTCAACTCCATGTGTTTAAACATACAAACCCTTAAAAAGGAATTCACAAGACGACCACAATCAATAAGCCTAATGCAAAAAACAAAAAAAAAAAAAAAAAAAAAAAAATGAAATTAAATTTATTTTTACCATCAAAAATTGAACTAAAATTCTAAATCCAACTAGGTTGATTGTTGAGTTCCTCTCATAATCAAAAATTTAGATTTGAGAGGAAACTCAAACATAAAAGATAACAACTTTTTATAAATGTTTGAGTTGAGAGAGTCTCAAAATCATGAATAAGATTTTGAGATATACTCACCTAATTTGATCTTAAAATAAATCGCCAAACACAATGAATTGAAGAACATGATGAACTTACATTCAGCTATTTAGAAATCTAGAGAGTTGTGAGAAAGAAGATATGTGTGAGAGAGTATTCACAAATTTGAATCTGGTTTATATACGCAAAAAGAAAAAAATAGTCATTACAAAAATCCAGCTCAAAAGTTTTTTTTTTTTTTTTAATAAAATGAAGCCGTTTGAAATCCTTTTTTTTTTTAAATAAGAATAATAAGCTTAAGTTTTCCAACCACATTTGAGAGATTGGACAAGTAGGGTTTTTTTCTTAAAAAAATAGGAGTGATTGTTATTTCAAAAAATTTTACTTCCAAGGAAAGAAAAGAAAAGAAAACTTGTTCCGTTATTTCATGCACTCATCTATTAGTTTGTTCACAAGATCCCGTGCCAGTAGTACAAACTTGAAATATGAGAAGCCATACTTTTTTGAAAATCCTAATAATCTTGGGAAAAATATATCCAAGAGGAACACCAATGAAGCTCTTGTGCCTAAAAGAATCAAAACAAATTTGTTGAAGCTAATGTTTTTGTTCCACCAAAAGATGGACAGGTTATTAATATGGTATTCCTTTTAAAAAAAAAAAATTGATAGTGAAACTGAAGACATTAGACTTGGAAAAAGAACAAGAATCTCTATGGAAGAAGGTATACTTTCGGCAGAACGAAACTAGAGACTAACCTAAACCTAAACCTCCCTCCTCCTCAATCTACAACTCGGATCGTCGTCATTAATTCAAGTGAAATTTAACCTATAAACGTCAAATGATTGGAGTTTATTATTCATAGTTGATTCTTTACTTTCAGTTCGACTTAATTTTCATGGCAACAACTCAAAATTTAGAAATGGATTCATCTATGGTGGATCTAAATAATATGGTGGAAGACAGTCCTGCTATCGATTTAGTAAATGGGACAGATGAAAGGTGTGTTGTATGGAAATTTTCCCTAATAGGTCGTCTGGATTTACTTCGTCTAAAATTTTCTGATGTTGTGACAAATCTAAAATCACAATGGAAATTCGTAGGTCAATGCAAAATGATTCCATTAGGGAAAGGTTTTTTCACCATTAAACTTGATAATGAAAGAGATCAAAGTTAAATCAAATCAGGATTGTGGGAAGTTTATCATCAAACATTATGGATTCGAAATTGGATACCAGATTTTCGACCAGAGCTACATAGAACATCTACAGCGATGGTATGGGTGCATTATCCTGGACTGAGTTTGGAATATTGGGATGAACAAACCCTATTAACAATTAGTAGGGCTTTGGGAGAACCAGTAAAGGTTGATGAAGCTACTCTGAATTTTAAAAACGGTTTATATCCAAGAGTTCTTGTTAAAATAGATTTAGCAAAGAAAATTCCAAATAAACTTTGGATTAAGACTAAGTTTGGAGGTTTTATGCAAAGTGTTCTTCTAACAAAACTTCCAAAATTTTGTCATCATTGTAAGATTGTTGGTCATCTACAAGCTGAATGTAGAGTGAAGTCATCATCTGAAGCAACACCAGGTATAAATCAAGAGAATCATGGAACTGCAACAACTAATCCCAAGCCAAAGTCACCTGAGAAAGTTGTGGATAAAAAACAAAACTCAAATAGCACTCAATCACCTAGAACACAAGTCCACCAAGAACAAGTCAAATTTGATATTTGCTCTACTCCAGTCCCAGAAGTACATCAAAAAAACTTAAGTCCTAAAACAGTTAATCTACCTTCTGGTAGATATGAGGCTCTCAATACAGTGATTGAGAAGGAAGTTGATCTTCAAATAAATGAAGTAAATGGAAACTTATCTACTGCAAGAATCCAACAAATATTGAGGATAATGCAGTTGACAAGAGTGTTATCAACTTTATAAATGGCAAAGACGGATCCATTTCTGAGGAAAGAATTCCCACAACAACTTGGTCAAAAATAATTCAAAAACCTTCAACTTCAGGCACCAAGACAAATACATAAATTCAACAGAAGGAATTTCAAAGTAAGAGCAAGGCCCAAAGAGATCAACACCAAATACAATATCAGGAAAAACCAAGGTAAAGGGGGTACTAGGGACCTCCAATCCTTACTTGAAGGTAATATTCTGGAACCTCAGGGGCATGAGAAGACCTAGGGCTCAAGAGAAATTAAGGTCTTTAATAAATCAATTTCAACCTTCAATTGTTTTTATAGCAGAACCTAAAATAAGTTGCAATGTAGCATTTTGCAATAAGTTAAATTTACCAGTAATGCAGAATATGGTAATTCATAACTCTATGACAAATAAAAAAGGAAATATATGGCTTTTTTGGAATAAACATTTGCCTACTCCAACTGTAGTCTCTATGTCAACTCAAATGATTACAGTCAACATTGGAGGCAGTCTGATATCTGGAATACATGCTCATGTTGGAGCAATTCAAAGAAGAAATTTATGGGTCAAATGGAGGTAATAAGTGGGTTTAATCTTCCTTGGTTGGCTATTGGGGATTTTAATGCCTTTTTATCTGCATAAGAAAAAGTTGGGGGGAGAACTCCTAATACAATAAATATGCTTGATTTCAATAATTGTCTGATAAATTTGAATTACAGCAGGCTTCCAAATCGTGTTGTGAATTTAGTTGGTCTAACTGTCAACATGGATCTAAAAGAATTCTATGTAACCTTGACAGGGCAGTCATCAAAAATTTGTGGCTTCAAAAGCATGAAGGATGAAGTTATAAAGTTGGGTTGAGAATAGCTTCTGATCACTCTCCTCTATTATGGGGTTGTGTAAGCTGTCCTAAACCAAAGAATGTACCTCAAAAGTTTCAAAAAATCTGGATTGATCATCCCAATTTTGTAGAAGTTGTTATTAATTGCTGGTCTGAAAGTTTATAAGGAGATCCATCTTTTGTATTCCAGAGCAAGCTAAAAAGTTTAAAAAGGGTGTTGGTTGAATGGAACTGGAAAGTTTTTGGAAGTGTAAATGTACAAAGTCAAGAAGCTACAAAAGAAGTTCAAGAAGCAATGAAAATATCTGATGACAATCCAGGGAATGAGGAATTTTTGGACAATTTGGTTAAGGCCGAGAATAAGCTAAATACAAAAGAAGTGCAAACAAGACATTGCTTAAACTTAAAGCTAGAACTAAATGGGTCAAAGAAGGGTCAAGAAACTCCAACTTCTTCCATACCAAATTCAAAGTAAGACAAGCAAGAAATTCTATTTTGAGCTGGATAATAATAACAATGAAATTATTACTGATCAAGGAAAAATAGCAGAAATGCTAGTGATTTTTTTTGAAGAAAAAATTAAGTTCAAAGATGTTAATGTATCAGAAACATTACTTGATATAATTCCAAACTTAATAACATCTGAGGATCAAGCAATGTTGGATGCAATCCCAGATATGGAAGAAATTAAACAAATTATCTTTGAGATGGATCCAGACAGCTCTCCGGGTCCAGATGGCTTTTCAGACAGCTTTTACAGAGCATGTTGCCAGAAAATTCAAGATGATGTGGTCAATGCAGTTCAATTTTGTTGGAAAAGAAGATTTATCCCAAAAGTATTAAACTCAAATTTCCTTGTGCTTCTACCAAAAGTTGAAAGTGCAAGATCTCCTCGGCAATATATTACAATTGGACTAAGCAATGTAAGCTTTAAAATATTTACTAAAATCATTACATCAAGAATGTCAAGCCTTATGCATAAGCTGATTTCTCCTCAACAAGCAGCATATATCAAAGGAAGAAATATACAAGATCAAATTTTATTAGCATCAGAAATGAACAATGAAATGAAAAAGAAAAGAAGAAATGGTAACTTGGGTCTAAAATTGGATATATCTCAAGCTTATGACACTGTGAGCTGGAAGTTTCTTTTTCAAGTGCTTAAAAAGTATGGATTCTCAGATAATTGGTGTGAATGGATAAATACTATCTTTGAGTCAGCAAGAATTTCTGTCATGCTCAATGGAGGACCAAATGGCTTTTTGTCAGTGGGTAGAGGGTTAAGACAAGGAGACCCTCTATCCCTAATTCTATTTATCTTCATGGAGGATGTTCTAAGTAGAAACATAACAAAGTTGGTGAGGAAGGGAAAATAAAGCCAATGGTAATAAGGAAAGGGATTCACCCTTCTCACATGTTTTTTGCAGATGATGTTTTTATCTTTTGCAATGGAGAAAAAAGGAGCATTCAAAATTTGATGAAGTTACTTGAAGAATATCAAGACAGTTCTAGTCAAGTGATAAACAAAATAAAAAGTAACTTTTTGTTGATGGAACTACAACAACAAGAATGATGCAAATCAAAGAATTTATGCAAATGGAAGTAACTGCTCTTCCTGACAAATATTTGAGAATAATTTGACATGCTGGCAAAGTAAAAATTGCAACAGTTTGGCCTATGGTAGAGTTGATGCAAAACAAATTGGCTAGTTGGAAGGGCAAATTACTATCATTTAATGATAGAATAGTCCTAATTAAGTCAGTCTTGTGCAGTATTCCTATTTACAGTATGGCAATTTATAAATGGCCAAAATTAGTGATAAAAATTTGTGAAAAGATCATCAGAAACTTCTTGTGGTCTGGAGATGGTGACATTAGAAAATTTAAGACTCTCTCTTGGAAGAAAGTGTGTTTTCCTTACAGTGAAGGGGGGCTTGGATTACAAAGATTAGAAGTTCTTAATAGAGCTCTTCTTATGAAAATTCTTTGGATAATACTTAACTCAGAAGGTGAATGGGCACTTTTCATTAAAGCTAAATATCAAGATAATCTACACCAATGGAAGAGCACCTGGAAACTATCATCTATTTGGCCAGGACTAAAATGGGCTTGGAATTATTTGAAAGAAAACATAAGGTGGTGTATAGGGAATGGAGAAAAAATTTCTTGATGGTTTGATCCATGGCTAAACAATGCTCCCATTATCCAAGAAGTTGGTTTCACTAAGTATGTTAAGCAGAATATCAACCTAAAGGTTTCAGACTTAATTCTAGAAGGAAAATGGAATATGCCTGAAAAACTAAAACTAATTCTTGCTCATTACACTCTACCTGAAATTGGAGTTGGTGATGATTGCTTAATATGGAAAGGAGAAATCAAAGGTAAATTCACTACTTCTTCTGCAGTCAACTTAATAAGAAACAAAGAACAGCCTTTGCAATGCTACAACAAGATTTGGAATTCATTTTTACATCCTGCTATAGCAAGCAATATATGGAAACTTATACAAGGTGTTTATGTAGATGACTCTGTAATGGTGTCAAGAGGGTTTGAACTTGCTTCTAGGTGTTGCATTTGTGAAGAAGAGCAAGACAATATGCAAAGATTTGCTATGGAATTGTAAATTCAGTAGACAGATTTGGCAGTGGATATGCCCCGTGTTCAAATTTAAAAATCCTCATTCCTTTGAAGATGTTTGAGCAAGCAAGGAATAACAGTCCCTTTATTAAAGAATGCTGGATTATAGCAGCTTCTGCAATAGTGAAAGATCTGTGGTTCCAGAAAAACAACTTATGGTTTGATCAAATAAAACCAAATCTGCAAGGTTTCAAGGCAAGAATCAAGAAAACAATATATGAAGAAAGCCTCGAATGAAAAGTTATAAATGGAATTCTCGACATTGATAATCGTGGTAATCCAATACTTCAAACTTGAGCCAAGAAATATCAAATTCCAAAATATTAAAGTTTGTTTCTCAGAGCCCTCCTTGTATTGGTTATATCATGTTCTGTTGTGATGGTGCATCAATTGGAAACCCTAGAATTGCTGGTTTTGGAGTAGTAATTAGAAATCATTTAAGCCAAGTGTTAGGGGTGATTTCAGGTGGAGTTGGTATTGCTACAAATTATATAGCTGAAGTGTATGCAACATAAATGCAAAGGAGTTGGTTGTTGAATGGAAGATGAAGAATATAATTCTAACTTCTGATTCTAAGACAGTCATAACATAATTTGAAAACAATAAGATGCCCTGGTTTGTAAAGATGAGAATAAGGCAGTGAAACATATTCAAGACATCAAATTCTGCCACAGCTACAGGGAGAAAAACTTTGCAGCAGACACAACTGCAAAAAGAGGAGCAAGATTGACAGCAGGACAAAGACACATTTATGAGGGGAGACCAAATTTTTTTACCAAGAATAGAACAACCAAATGTTGAATACTATAGAATCTGTTAATGGGGTTCTTTTTCAGCCTGGAGGTCAGTGAAACTAGTTCTGATTCTTGTGTTGTTGAGATCCTTTTTGGGCCTATAAAATTGGTTGATTTATATGTTCTGTTCTGGGCCTATATAGTTGGCTCTTTTATTTTTTAAATTCTCTTGTAACCTCCATTTTTTGGGCTTCTCTTTTTTCAATTAATAAAATTATATGATTCAGAAAAGAAAAAAAATGGACGAAGGTACAGTTCTCTCTGATGATGAGTCATCTTCTCAACATAACATCTTGGATAGCAACATGCCTTCAGAATACTCAAATGGTCACAGCAGGAGCTCAGCAAATTGAAAACACAAATATGGAGAACCAGGTATACCTATTTACTCAGTTTAAACTTTTTTTTCACATTCCTAATATTTCTTTTTGTATTTTTTTTCTTTGCTTAAGTCTTTTATATTCTTTATTTTTATTTACTTTTGTTCCATAGATCAAGTTTTTGTTCTCTTAAGTTCTCATATTTACTTAGTTTGCTCAGGAGTTCCCAATCATTCTTATAATACACTAGAAAACATCAAGGCTAGAAAACTCATATTACACATAAATATGTTACTTCCTATCTTTGTGTTTTATTGTTAGCATTTCACAACATGAATATTCTTTCTTGGAATGTTCAGGGTTTCAAAAACATTAATACTAGAGACCATTTAAGATATCTTGTTAGATTCCAAAACCATGACATGATATTCTTATGTGAAATTAAACTTGAGGAGAATAAAGCTAGACCTTTACTAAAATCATTTAACTTTCCAAATATTAAGTTTCTTGATCCAATAGGTCTTTCAGGAGATTTAGTTCTTATGTGGAAAAATGGGTTTAGTTGTGAAATACTTAGTTGTGCAAACAATATGATACATGCTCTCATCCAAGATGATCCAAGGCTACCAGAATGGTTTCTTTCCCGTATGTGTGGTTATTGTAATACCAAGAAGAAGAAACATTAGTGGTGTTTTATTGAAGAAGTAGGCAATAATATTAGGATACCTTGGCTTCTTATGGGGGACTTAAATATTCATCTTATTTCTTTTAATACTTCTTCTTCTTCAAGTGATGGCTGGATTAATTATTTACTTCAATACATTGGATTAGAAGGCATTGGTTTCATTGGTAAAGAACATACTTGGACAAGTAATAATCTGGGCACATGAAATAAGAGATCTAGAATTGATATGCCTTTGGGAAATGGAGAATGGAACACTAACTTTCCAGACTCCAAACTACTTCATTTGGTTCAAGTTGGAAATAATCATTGTCCCACAATGTTGGTCACTGACTATAATCAACCAAAACTCTGGAAACCTTTTAAGTTCTTTCTTACCTGGTTACATGATAAGTCATGTGCTGTAGAGATTACTAAGGCTTGGGATAAGGAGGTTCAACGGTCTCATTGGTTTTAAAGTTCTCAAGAAACTTCAACTTACTAGAATAGCTCTATCAAGATGGAACAAAACTCATTTTGGTGACATAAATCAGAGAGTATATATGCTTCAAAATCAGTTGAATGAGATACAACAATTAGCTCACTCATCTGACAATACTTCCAAGGCTTTTGAGATTAATGTGCAGATTAAAAAATGGCACCAGATTCAACATGATTTTCACACGAAAAAATCAAGAGACAACTTCTTGAAAGACATGGATAACAATACCAAGTACTTAATACCTTAACTAAGAGAAAAAGAGCAAGAAATAACATTAATTCTCTTAAAGATTCTAAAGGAAATTGGCTACATTCCGAGATGATTTGTCTAAGTTGTTAACCAATCATTTTTAAAGATATAAGTACTTCTTCTTCTCCATTGATACAAGAGCAAGATTACAATCACTTGCATCTCAGAATCACTGAAGAAGATAATAGAATGCTACTTGTTACTCCTACTGATGATGAAATTCTTAGTACTTTAAAAGGTATGGAAAACTGGTCTGCTCTTGGTCCTGAAGTCTTTCAAGCAGGTGTCTACAAGACTCAATGGAATAATGTTGGTCCTGAGGTCTGTAATATGGTAAAAAAAAAAATTCTTCTCTTCTAGATTTATGCTTAAATCTCTGAACAAGACCTACATCTCCTTAATACCTAAAACCAAGAAACCTTCTACTCCATCAGAATTCAGACCAATTGGTTTGTGCAACACCTCCTATAAAATTATCTCAAAAATTATGGTTAGCAGAATGAAGCCTTTAATTTCCAAAATAGTATCTCCTTATCAAGCTGCCTATGTTTCTGGTAGACTTATTAATGATAATACTATAATTGCTCGTGAACTAATAATACATTCAATGAGGAAGAAAGAAGGAGAAAGTAGATGGATGGCTCTTAAAGTGGATATGAGTAAGGCCTTTGATAGGCTTGAATGAAGTTTTATTCTTAAAGTTTTGGAAAGTTTTGGTTTTTCTAGTCCGCGGATACATCTCATTCACCAATGCATCAGTACTACCTCTTTATCTGTACTTCTATCCAACGAACAAAATAAAAATCGGAGCGATGGTCCCTATTTTCAATTGTGGAACACAAATTTAAGCTCATCTTATCGTAGGCCTCCACAGCAAAAACTCAATCATATACTGATATATCCCAATGCATTGTTGTTTGGTAGCCATCATTATTATGATGGATTATCAGCTCATAACTCATCATCAGCCATGTATCTCAGTGCTTGTGCACCTGGTATTACTTGCATCATATACAGTCCCAATCTCCCAACCGTCCCATATTATAAACGAGAACAAATTGGTCAAAAAGACCAAAATCAACAATTCCTTGGTGAAAAAAGACACTTAGGTTTTGATACTGTTTAAATAGCCAAAAATTTAAAAGATATCTTTAAATGGACAAAAATTTAAAAATGCATGTAAACATCTTGTCCATTTTCAAATATTTTTTTTTTTTTTTATTTTACATAGGATGCATCCAATCCTTGCTATTTTTTAAGATAAGCCAGATGAAACGTCCTCGCTATTTTTTTTTGGCTATTTCACCCGTATTTTTTTTTACTCGATTTGAACCGTATTTTAAATTTTTTTTGGACAAATCCCATTTACTTGGAACGCGACTCAAGGATGGAAATGGACCACGCAAATAGGATGCATTTTCTTGATTTCCAACTTCAAAACGGGAAGAAATAGAAATAATTTAACTGTCGGCAACCACGACAAGCATGTCATCATACTCTCTATACGTAATAATGTCCACAAATATGAAGTTCACCGAATGCCAAATAAACAGTGCAAGAGTAAACTCATCCACCACATTCACATCTTATGGTAAATGAACAGTCTTTTTTTTAAAAAATTTCTTTTGGGTTAAAGCTTAAAGCCCAAATGTTATTTTTAAACCAGGCTTAAAGCCTTTGCCGGATATGCGTGAATGACACTGTTATCTTCGCACGCACATTTTATATTTTGGCACCCATATTGGGGATGATGCGGGAGCGGGACACGGACCTTTTTTGCCTCTAGTTGATTCACAATTGTAAGATAACAGAGAAAGATCTACGTCGTCCTGGTGGACACAAATTCAAGATTAAGTGCAGTGCACAAAGATTAAAAAAAAAAAAGAACGAAATTCTTCCATAAAATCAAAATGAAAATACAAGTTGTTCTTTCACAAGAAATCCATGTGGACGAGTCTTATACAATTTGTTCTTTCACAAATAGAAACACTTGCCAAAGTTTTTGTTTTAACTAGTAGCATAATTTATAGACATCCTAAGCAGGAATGGTTGTGGTTAACCACATAATGGAAATGTATGTCATATGACAATTAGCAACCTAAAAAATTATGTCTTCTAATGCAAAGTTAACAAAACAGTAATAGAAGTAGTAAGACAAAAATAATCCCATGAAGTTGGATGGATAATATAACAGTAGTCTCGATATATTACTAACTATGACAATGTCGGCATTTAGGTTCACACAAATGTAAATTCAAATTCATACTAGACAAAAGTTACCAGTTTACAAGTATATGTATTCAGGGTCTGCATCCTCCAGTGGCTGCTCACAGCTTTTTTCCTTCTCAATTTTAGCCGACACCATAACTTTTGTATCTTCTTCCCCTAATTCTCTCAATGAAATTAAGGTGTTCATGTGAGGGGATACTTGAAGCATCAAATTCTTAAACTTCACAAGGCTTTTCGAGGTTGAAGTTTTTGTGTCGTAAAGATTGATATACTTACCACCATAAGTAAAAACACCATCACTCTTCATAACGGCTAATAAGTCCATTTCATTAGTCCTAAACTCTTCATTCCAAACCAGTGACTGATGTTCCTCTCCCTGTTCCTTGTCATGATTAAGATTCTTCTCTTTTAATAGCCATATGTCGTGAAATCTGTCTACTTGATCATAAAGAGCAAAAAACAAAAACCCATCCAGAACCCCTATTCTATAATTAAGCCATTCACCGTTTGGTGGCAAAGGAGGTGGTGAAAGATGTCCACCAAATTTCTCCACAGCCAAATCGAAGGTACCAATCATTTTTAATTCATCGCACAGCCAATAAAGTGCTCCATTGGCAAAGAATACCTTACATTTCAAATCCAGGCTGGATCCATAATTGAACTTCTCAAGGATTCTCCATCCATTGCCACTGCCCAGAGTGTATATATGTACTACCAAATGGGTCTTGGACTTATAAAATCCTACAACTTTGTATTCATTAGTTGAAGGAACATAACCAAAGCTGGTCTCCTCATAACTATACCCATCAGCATCACAATCTCTCTTAATTTCTGGAAGAATAAGATATTCATTTGTGATAGGGTTACAAATACAAACAGATTGGTTGTTGAAGTCGGTAAGGCAAACCAACCCATTAACCGAACCAACAAACCTAAAACCAAAATACAAACAGATTGGTTGTTGAAGTCGGAAATACTCAAACGGAGATGTAAAATCAATTCTTATAATTCTCTGAATGGGTGTTGTACATGTTGACTGATCATGATTCTCATCATATTCAAGATAGTATAATCTATCATGCCTACAAGTCAAAACAAGAAAACCGGACATACCAAATTCAGCAGCAGGATGATTGAGACGATCTAAGTGCATCTTGGAAAACGATGGATGACCAACAACAGATCTCCAATTAGTGCATACTGATTTGCATTCAAGGGCCGATTCAGTTGGTAAGCGGGTTAAGATTTCTAATGTGATCTCAAGAGGAAGGAGCCTGAAGTAATTCATGAATGATATTGATGAAACCCTGGAAAAATAATGGAGTTTTAGGGGCGGTGGAAAAAAGAGTAAAGCAAGAATGAGATTGTTATCTTCAGACGCAGATTTTATATTTTGGCACCCATATGTTGGATGTGCCATCATGGTACACCTGCACACCATATCGACACATATATATATATATATACCTCATGAAACCATGATACAAACCGTATTGTTATGTTCTCTTTTTGGTATTGTTACAGGTTTGGGTTAGTTTTGGTTGTTTCTGATTAGTGTGACCTTATACATAAGGTGTTGAAGTTGATTCTTTCCTTTCCCCATGATGCAACCAGGTCGTTGTTGTATAAACACCCAACATCCCATCACATACTAAATGCTTAAAAAACTTTACTCTAGTTTGGAATACAAAGTTTTTACAGTTTACGCAAGGACATTTCAGATATCCATTTTCATGGACAGACAGAACCGTGTTCATAAGCATAATCTATAAGTGCAAGTTCTCCATTACGATATTCCGTAGAATAGGGATCCAAGTGTAGCCAATTCTTATTTATCATCTTCAACTACCTTTAAAGGTGTGAACAAAGTGAAAATTAAGTAGAAACATGAAACAAAATTATAACACAGTAAAATCGACTAAGGGCTAGTTAGTTAGGATACTCTACACATCATCCATATTATCTGAGAAAAAACAATGTTATAGTACATTTGCATCCTCTTGTGATAAAATGGAATTTTCAATTGAAAATTAATATCCAATCTATAAAAGATGAGGTGCAAATACTATAGTTCAGTAAATTTTCTAAAGATAATCAATATGATGATTAGAACCTCCCAAATTAACTATATCCCGAGTTCAAATGCCATAAAATTTCACAAAACTGTACAAAGATCTTATTATATAAACAAAACTCCTAGTCTACTTGGGGTTCATTCTCATCACTGATATCCTAATTTCAACTGCATGTAAGCTCTCTGCTCAAATATTCAAAGCATATACCTAATACAGCCACAGTACTGAATATCAAAACAAATGGTACTACAAAATACTTAAAACCTAGAACAACATAAATTCAACAACAAAATTGAAACGAATATATAATTACAATTGATATTCTGAAAGAAAAAAAAATCAAAATCGAATGGAACTTACATGGATGTTAATGATACCATAAGCCAAGCACCCGATGGATCAAAATAAATGACCTAAATAATCTAGACTGGACCTTGTCGCTCTGAGTTGATTATCACAGGAGACGAACGTTTTTAAAACCCTAACTTCACACAATCTAGACTGGATCTACAGATTACTAAATTTAAGCCTAGTAATTCTCTATTGATGAAGAATACTTTTAAATAATAGTTACGAAACAAACATCAATCACAGTTTAAGCTAGAAATCGAAATCAATTATGGACAAACTAATTGGGTTTTTAGGAGGAGAACGTACCAACGAATTCAAGGAATCACACGAATTGAGAAATTGATTTTAGGAGGAGACGAAACCAATTGATTTTAGCAGGAAATCACTCACTGATTGAACTTCATGAGAGGACTTGAAGTTCCCCTGAAAGAAATTTGAGAAAATCAAGGCGGAGAAACTAACTAGAACACCGCTACACGGTGGGGTGGGCCGACCGAAAAAAAAATGAAACACCGTTGCAATGAGACTGTAAAAGAAAATTTGGGTTAACGCACGTCATAATACCACAAAATTCTTGGGAAAATTATATAATTTTGAGAGAGCATTTTTACAGAAATTTTATTTTTTTATTATTTTAAGGAACACCTACGTTGTATTTGATTTTAGATTTTTTAATTTGTTTAGGCGTGCAGGTGAGGTGGTAGTTTCATTTGTTCCCTAAAATTCACATTTGACCAAAATCAAAGGAATTTGAAGAAGTCGGGTTCCTATCTTTTGTGTCCGTATGGCAACCACCTTGGGTTATAGGCACTCATCCTTACTTCCAAGTTGTGTTAAAGGCAGCCAGCTTAAATTCTAAGCTGCAAAATTCCAAGAGTTGGGAGTTAGGTCAAAATTTCCTGTCCACAAACGAAAAACACCTCCTTCTTGTCTGTCTAGATTTTCTATTCCGCCGTAAACACCACTTCGCCCTATCCACCAGTCTCCGGTAACGATGGCAAGCGAGGATTATGTTGGAGGTGGTGGTGGCTATTGTTTGGTTTGATTCAATTTTTTTTTTTTTTGATTTGTGATGAACATGTTGATTTCAAGGTGATTTCATCTCTAATTCCCTTATTTTTTTTCATCATTTTTTATCCTCTTTTTTATTTCTTGATTTAATTGTTTGTTTCTGTTATTGTTTGTATGACTTGGAGGAGAAACGACGAATTCTTAAAATCATCTTGTTCGTCCAGATACAAATTTGCTGGCGGTGGTGGCGGAAGTGGTGCTGCTGCTGCTGGTGGAATTTGCGTTTGCCGGCGGGGAAAGTGGTTTTGGTGCTGATGGTGTTGGCGGTGGTGCTGCTCGCAGTGGTGATACTGGTTGCGGGAGAGATGGTGGTGGTGGAGCGGCGGCGGTAGTATGCGGCGGTGACAGTGACGGTGACGGTAGTTGTATGGTGGTTGAGGTGAAGGTAATGGTGTACCGGCAGTTAAACTGGTGGTTTATTGAAGGTAGCGATGGCGATGGCGGATTTGGTGGAGCTAGCTGGTGGCGCTGGCGGCGGAGCAGAGCTGATGATAATTGTGTTCTTTAATGTATGGAAATTGAGGTCTATTTTTAATTTTCGTATCCATCTGCTCGTGGTAAAGGTGCTGGTGGTAGATGTGGCGGAGGCGATGATAGACTTGCAAGTGGTTGTTGAGGTGTTGCTGGGTGTACTGGTGGAGTTGCTGGCGATGGCAACGGTCGTGGTGGGTAAAGTCATGAAGAAATGGAACAGTGGGTGGTGTGAAAGAAATCTAATAAAGAGATGAGGATTATGAAGGAAGTATAAGGCTACTTTGGTCTTTTCAGGTCCCAAAGACTACCACCAAAATCAATCTTTTTTTTATCAAATCGCCAAATCGTGTTAGGTTTCATTTGTGAAAAAGTGGCCCAGAAGGAAACTTCCTCCCTACAGGTGCTTCGACCCTCGGTCGGTCGGCCCAATGAGAGAGAGAGAGAGATTTATGTTTCTTTTGTTTCCCGAGAAAATGAGGCACCGAATGAGGCCAAAATTGAAATTGGCGCTAAAGTGGAAAGTATCCCGCCCAGACCAATATTTTTTCGTGGCAATTCTCCGTGATGGCAATAGCACATTTTGACCGGTAAATAGAATAAAGCAGGTAACTATTTATGACGGCATATTTTGCCGGTGACAACTGTTCCGGTCCATATTGCCAATTTGCCGTCACAAAAGTAGGGAGGGAGCCAGGTTTTGAGAAATGGGTAGGCAAGCTATGAATTGGTGGACAATTTAGGGGTGCCAAATGGGTAAAAATGAATATATTGGGCTAAAATATGAAAAATTAGGCTTCGAAACCAGATGGGCTGGGTGGGAAAGTGAACACCCACCCTTCCAGGTGGCTCCACACTAGTGACGGACACAATTGGTGTCACACTTGACCAGCTTTTGTGATGGAAATCCCAAAAGATCCGTCACATTTGCCTATCATTTCTTATTTGATGTTCCTGGTATAGTATATATTTCATATGGTATGGATTTATTTTAGATTTGTTGTGGTGGTTGACAATTTTTAGTGAAGATGAGCATATCTAGTTACTAACCTTTGTCAGGAAACCATGATTTTTCCATCCTTTGAGGGATTATTCACAATAGGAGTTCATAGGCACAATTAAACATTCACTGAAAGAACTGAAACAATCTTGCATCTATATACCAGCTATTGGAGTAATGGTAGACGACTATCACTATCAATATGCATAAGCAAGATTAATACAAACAACTTTGTTCCATCGATTTATAATTTATAAAATTCTATTGTTCTGAGATTAAATTATGACATTATCTCCTCCCCACAGATGTCTCAAAATAAAACAAAAACAAAAAACTATTTCGCACATTATCATGTAAATACCGCTAAGAACAGCGTGACTTAATCAGCACAAGATATCATCAAGAAAGAAAAAAAGTACATAAACACACCCATAAGCAAGTGATTTTCAAGATAAACAGTTTTCTAGACAACCTCAAGTGTAGTCTCGTAGTCAGCTGGAACCGCAGGTCCATGGAGCTAGGTTCATCATTGCTGCAGCAACATTGGCAAGACCACCCTCAGGAACATCAATCTAACTCCTGAAGCTGAAATAACAAACACAAAATCACCATGAGAAGTTCTTTTCTTTCATGTTTGATATCGCGGAAAACATTTCGGTTCACTTACCGGTTGAAGAGCGTGGGAAGTGAGGATCTGCATGTTGACATTTTTATTGAGACGGGGTTCTCCTTTTTTGTTCCTCTTCACCACATCTTCAGCCATGGTCGGCAGTAATAAGATAAACTCCACCACCTTGTTCGATCGCATCAAGATCATCCGGAAGAGCAACATATCTATTGATTAGACAGCATACAAGATACAAATTTTACAAATTAATCATAACTCTAAAACTTTAGAAAAATGAACCAAACTAAGAATGAAAACAAAATATCCAATACCACATTACAAGCAGAGAATGATATTTGAAATATTCAAGGCTAGTGCTATCACGTGAACAATGAGCACACACATAAGTGGATGTAAAATCTGAAGACTTTGAAGTGCATGCTCATTGTATTGCTGTGCGCTGGTGCGTGTATATTCAACAGATTTTAATCCGGGCAGTTAACAGCTGAACCCCACTGTCCTAGATGGAGAAGCAGTTACGCTAAGGCTTTCTTTTGGTGTTCAATCATCTTTCTTTACCATTTTTACAAAGCAAAAACAAAGAACAGTTTTTCTTTTCTTGTCCTTTTTTTCAGACTTCACAGTTTGCACTGCAGAGATCTCGAACAAACAATAACAGACAAGAAAGAAAAATACAGATAATGTTGCACCAAGAACGCTTGGACACACAAACTACACTAAATAATACTTTGAAACAAAAGGAAAGTTTTCCCCAAGTATTAATGGGATAAGGCAGAACATATTTCACACTTCTTGGAGAGTCCAGCAGAAACCCGACTGCACGATTAGAGCAATTCTTATAGTAGATGAGAAAAAACAATTACCTTAACAGCTTGATCAACAGCCTTGCAAGCGACAACAGTTGCATCTATATCACCAGTATGTCCAACCAAGTCACTATTTGGAATGTCGACACGTACCTGAGAGCAAAGAATTACACAATAACTCACTATATATAATCAACTCGAAACCCATTAAGATATTTGAAGCATTCTAATTATCAAATCATTTGCGGTACTTGATCGAATTTTCCACTAAGAAAAGCATCCCTTTCCTTCTCACTACCTTCCAAGGCCTTCATTAGCGGCTGGGTATTGAATGTAATTCCACTATCACTTGGTATTTCAACATATTCCTCCATATCTTCTTGAAAGTATCCAGATCTGCTCCTGTTCCAGAAGAAGGTAACATGTTCAGCCCCACTGTTGAATGAATATGATGATATCATATTAGAGATCAGCCAAAAATGTATACAAATCTACTCAACAACAAATTAAGAAATAAGAATATCCCCCATACCTGCACCAAGTATTCACCAGATCTTCTATCAATATCTGGTGTTGAAACTAGATATTTGTTTGGAAGCTTCAACTCCCCATCATACTGGAAGCCTACCAACATAATGGATCCATGGAATCTAACCCGGTCAAAATCCTTGAAGTTGTTGTAGTTGTATTAATGGCCTTGGCAAGCATAGTCATACGATCCGCACAAAAGTTGAAAGTCACAGCAGCATCACCGTCCAAAACTGGGCCAACAGCCTTGCCACTATCATCAACTATAACAAATGGAAGCAAGTATTGGTCATTGGCCTTTGGTTCTGCCCTCAGTGTACCAGCTGAAGTCATTATTAACCGAAAACATACAATTATATCATTCGATAATCAAGCAGGTGTAATCATGATTTAACAAATACTTCCATCATAGTACGAGTTTGGAAATCTACAGGGTACCAGGGATAGCCTTAACTGAATACAGTCCTACCAGAAAAGATACCTAACTTTGAGAGGTATTTTTTTGCGAGGGGGTATACCAGCACAAATGGTCTATTTCGGACAGATTTGGTGTATTTCTGCACATAAAACCATCAAGCTACAATTGCATGGTCAAGAGAGTTTCTAATACCTCGTAGCGGTCCATTGTGACATTCATGCGACCACCGCCAGACGCAATTTCTCCATCAACGCCATTTGCTCGCAATTGTGCAAGGTAATAGTTTCAACAAACCCTACATTTGAATCATCCAAGGAGAGAATGATGTTTGAAATATTCAAGGCTAGTGCTATCATGCGAACAATGAGCACACACATAAGTGGATGTATATTTAACAGATTTTAATCCAGGCGGTTAACAGCTGAACCCCACTGTCCTAGATGGAGAAGCAGTTACGCTAAGGCTTTCTTTTGGTGTTCAATCATCTTCCTTTACCATTTTTACAAAGCAAAAACAAAGAACAGTTTTTCTTTTCTTGTCCTTTTTTTCAGACTTCGCAGTTTGCACGGCGGAAATCTCACACAAACTATAACTGACAAGAAAGAAAAACACAGATAATGTTGCACCAAGAACGCTTGGACACACAAACTACACTAAATAATACTTTGAGGAAAGTTTTCCCCAAGTATTAATGGGATAAGGCAGAACACATTTCACACTTCTTGGGGAGTCCAGCAGAAACCCGAATGCATAACTAACGATTAGGGAAATTCTTATAGGAGATGACAAAAAACCATTAATCAACAAATATTACCTTAACAGCTTGATCAACAACAGCCTTGCAAGCGACAACAGTTGCATCTATCACCAGTATGTCCAACCAAGTCACTGTTTGGAATGTCGACACGTACCTGAGAACAAAGAATTACACAATAAGTCATTATACATAATCAACTAGAAACCCATTAAGATGTTTGAAGCATTCTAATTATCAAATCATTTGCAGTACTTGTTCGAATTTTCCACTAAGAACAGCATCCCTTGCCTTCTCATCAACTTCCAAGGCCTTCATTAGCGGCTGGGTATTAAATGTAATTTCACTAGCACTTCGTATTTCAACATATTCCTGAAAGTAATCCAGATCTACTCCCGTTCCAGAAGAAGGTAACATGTCCAACACTTAACAGCATCACTGTTGAATGAATGAATAAGATGATATCGTATTAGAGATCAGCCACAAAATGTATACAGATCTACTCAACAACAAATTAAGAAATAAGAATATCCCCCATACCTGCAGGCAAAAGTACGGACACCATTGTGCACCAAGTATTCACCAGATCTTCTATCAATATCTGGTGGTGAAACTAAATAGTTGTTTGGAAGCTTCAACTCCCCATCATACTGGAGCATACCAGCATAATGGATCTTTGGGAATCTAACCCGATAAAATCCTTGAAGTTGTCGTAATCGTATTAAGGGCCTTGGCAAGCATAGTCGTATGATCCGCACGAAAGTTGAAGGTCACAACAGCATCACTGTCCAAAACTGGGCCAACAGCCTTGCCACTATCATCAACTATAACAAATGTAGGCAAGTACTGGCCTTTGGTTCTGCCCTCAGTGTAACTGCTTCTAAAGCACTCTTAAATTTGTATGGTGCTTCACCAAGAACTTGAGCATCCCATCCTCTTTTCACAACACCCCAGTCATTCTAATAACAAAGAGAGCTGTCAGTGCCCCAGCTGAAGCCATTGTTAACAAAAACATACAATTGTATCATTCGATAATCAAGCAGGTGTACTCATGATTTAAACATAGTATGAGTTTGGAAATCTGCATGGTACCAGGGATAGCCCTACACTGAATATGGTCCTACAAGAAAGGATACCTAACTTTGAGAGGTATTATTATTTTGAGTGGGAATATACCAGCACAAATGGTCTATTTCAGACAGATTTGGTGTATTTCTGCTTATAAAACCTTAAAGCTAGTCAAGAGAGTTTCTGTGCAAGGTCATTCTCAATAGATTCAACAAACCCTACATTTGAACCATCCAAAACATCACGACCGTCAGTGAGATATGAACGCGGATTCTTTTGGCACCCCTCTTGCTAGTATACTATGGAGTACCAACAAAGGAGAACCAATCGTAAGACACCATAAAAACCTGCTCGTTTTGCTTCCTGATTGAAAGAAAATCTCAAATCCTGGTTTCACAATTTTATCAACCTTTCAATATAAAGCATCAGCTTTCAGATGAGTATTCAGCTCTTCAGTATTAGACCTAACATTAAATTTGCACCTGTACACATGTACAATGACTCCATTAGTAATACAGGCTAGGCAATATCAAGTCTAAGGAGGTCACCTTTGGCTAGTTCTTTGATTTCATCAACATCACCAATGGTAGCATCATCATCATCATTGGAAGCCGCTTCATTTGTATCCAAAAATGAAAATCGTATTGCACCAACTGAACAGATGAAAAAAGAAAAACAATAGACATGGGAATAAAACTAAACTTTAGACCATCATGGAAATAGAAATTT
Organism: Papaver armeniacum; assembly: GCA_023531295.1. NCBI lineage: Eukaryota > Viridiplantae > Streptophyta > Magnoliopsida > Ranunculales > Papaveraceae > Papaver > Papaver armeniacum. The sequence goes on along the minus strand of JAJJWW010007806.1, from coordinate 266,436 downwards.
TCAGGTTGTTTCTTAAAATCACTGTCTAAGAAAATGTTCAATATATATGAAAAAGAGAGTTACAGCCCATTGTAAATATTGATGAAGGATGATAAATACTTACGTTGAAAGCTGAAGGGAATATGACCGTGAATTTTCTTGAGATTCTTGTGACTGTATCCACACCGTGAAGATCAGTTTTGCAAAGTCATAATTGGGGCCTCTTGGCTCATTGGGATCGGATTGAAGTTGAATGATTTTGAGTAATCCCAAAGGGAACATCTTTCATCCCACTTAAACGGTAGAACTGCAATTTCTTTCAACATCTTTTGTAGGTCACACACTGGTGGAAACGTCTACAGAGAATTGTGAGGTTGACATTAATATCATTAAACTACAACATAAATTCCTCTAGAATCCAAAAAGCACTGTAATGAACCTGTATCAAAAATAATCACAAGCTCCATTTGATACCGATTAAATTGCTTAACGAAACCTCACGCCAACGCTTATGAGAATGCAAGGGCTATTTTACTACATAATCCTTCCTCCAATTTACTAACCTTATGCACTTGTCTATTTAACAAAATCTAGAGATATTCATTACAGTATTCCACAACTCAGGTTTCATTGTTATTGTTTCATGATAGAACAGACCAGAGCAGGCTTTCAAAATTTAGTAGGCTACATATGTATGCAACTACCGATCTATAAATTGGCATCCCAAAGTCGGATAGAACTGAGCATACCTGCACAATTTTTTACCAGTTTTTGTTAACGGGGACTAGCCCCAATACTACCTGATTTTTTTTATATACTTTCAAGAGCTATGTTAGCAACAAGTTTTTACTTTTTACAGAACCTGACAAAGACTTCCGCCAGAAAAAGGTTTCAGAATGTCGGGCATATATGTCAGTGGCCTGCCTTTGAAGCCTTAATTTCTTTCTAAATTGGGACATGCATGGCCTTCTACCCGTTTAAACAAACATCCCCGTAAGAAAGAAGAGTGTGAAACAGAATAAGAAAAGGTCGAACAATAAGAAAAACAATCATAAGAACTAAATACCATGGTTCTGTTGTTCCACATAATATACACTAGTTAAGCATTCACATGCTTGACTTGGGGTCCAACCAATGAATTAGGGAACTTAACCTTGCCAGTAGTACAACAGCCTGTTAAGCCTCTATCTCATCTCAATTTAAGCAACATAGGCGCTCTAGATCCAAGTTAAATGCGGATCTATACACTTCCAGTGGAAAGATGTGGAGGAGTGGAGGGGCCTGAACTCAAAACTATGTACAGCAAAAGTCTTCAAAATTTATTGATTTTTTCCTACTTAAAACAAGAAGAAGGTTAAACTTATCAACAATATGTGGGAAGGTCAGACAACTCAGACCAAACCATCTTAACCACCAAGAATGAAAGCTACCCAATCGACCCGGAGGTTTAACTCAAGTGTGCTGATGGTTATTGGTCATATAATCAACATCTAGCAGTACAATATCACTCTCCAAACAAGACAGGTTCAGGTTCAAATGATACACTTGCTAAGTAGGAACGCCAGAAGTAACAAATGAAATGGTAGAACTGGTAAATGTAACGGTAGCTAACCTGAATGCATCTTGAAGCTCTCTACTTTCAGGATCCAGTTTTAAACCAGTGGAAAATGCAACTGTTGCATCATCAAGCTTCTGCACCAAGTGCAGCAAAGATTATCAAAAAGGATTTCTTCAAACAAAAAGAAAGAAGAAAATTAACCAAGGAAAAATTGACGAATTTTCTACCCAAACTAACTTTTAGTATCCAAACAGGATTTATTTATTTTTTTGTTTAATTTTCTTCTAGAAGTCGAAAAGCTACTTCTTCCAGCAAACACTTACTTATAACTTTTTGACTCAATCAAGTTGTAAAGAACTTTTTGTGTATATCCAAACAACCTCCAGTTAGCAACATGCTAGAGTATTTACCGTGGGACAATTTATTTACTTACGATTAAATGACCAATAACCATCAGCTGTTAGATAAGTAAATAAAGTGTCCCACGATAAATACTCAAACCATCAGCTGTCTGATTGTTTGTAATGCTGAGCAAAAAAAATTAACAAAGTACGCCATTCTAGCCAGATTATCCGTAAAACCAATGAGAATGTTTTTATTTTGGCTTGCCCGTTGCCAAATGAGAACAAAAAAAGAAGCATGTGGGATTGATGCAAGGGAATACAGATAGCTATATTTCTGGGAGCAAACTCTAGGCAAAATATGAAGTCGCATGGATACAAGTTATGCTTTGGAATGAAAGGAAATTCCAAAACTGTTTTTGTTTAGGAACAAGGAAGCTAAATTTTTGTAAAGCAAAATGTTTTTACTTCTGACTTCTAGTATCCAAATACTCTCATATTGGATATCGTTTTAGAAGTTATTTTCAGAACTTCTTTAGAAAAGCTAAAAAAATTATTTGGGAATACTATTTTGAAATATCTTCCAGAAGCAACAAGATGTAAAAGCCTCTGAAGCAAATCGTATTTATTTCCAACTTTATGGTTTAACTTTTGCTTTTCGCATCCAAACACCCTCCAAATTTTATAATTGAAACAGAAAAAAAATCTTTCAGTGAGATAAATTATTTTTACTTCAGACTCGTTCAGCTTATATAAGCTTTGCTTAGATGGTGCTTAGACCATCAAAATCTAGTGTCTCCGTAGTGTACTTCAGACTCGCTCAGCTCATACTTAACATGGTTCCATAAGCTTCGCTTAGGTGGTGCTTAGACCATCAAAATCCAGTGTCTCGGTAGTACCTCTACTCTATTATCCGTAGGTCTGCTGCGTATTAAAAAAATAATCAAAAATGACTGCCAATATCATGCGGGTGCTGTCATGTCCGAACCAATATTTCAAACAGAACTGGCATTTGCTTGACAGGACAGGACCCACGTGATATTGGCAGTGATTTTGATTTTTTTTTTTTTTTTTTTTTTTTTTTTTACGCGGCAGACCTACGGATAATATAGTAGAAGCACTACCGAGACACTAGATTTTCACCAAATGCTACTCATAAGAACTCATTACCATGGTTCTGTGTTGCCACATGATATACATTACTTACATTATCATAAGAAGACCTCAATCAACGATTCGGGTAAGAAGACCCCAATCAACAATTCGGGCGAGCTGAAACCTACCAGGACTACGACTATCTTTTAAGCCTCTATCACAATTCAAGCAATACAGTCGATTATAGTTAGACCCAAGTTAGATGAGGGTCTATACACTTACTGTGGAAACATGTGGAGGGGCCTCAACTCAAAACAATGTATAGCTAAAATCTTCAAACTTAATCAAAACCTTCTACTTTAAACAGGAAAGAAGGTTAAACATACCAACAACATTTGGGAAGGTCAGATGACTCAGACTAAACCATTTGAACCACCAAGTATAAAAGGAGACCAAGCCCAATCAACCCGGAGTTTTAACTCCACTATGTTGATGGTTATTGGTCATCTAATCGACATCTAGCAGTTCAATTTCACTCTCCAATGCTTTCAGGTTAGCTACCATTTCATATGTTCAGGTTCTAATGATAAACGGTAGAACTGGTTATACATGAAATGGTAGCTAACCTGAATGCATCTTGAAGCTCTCTATTTTCAGGATCCAGTTTCAAACCATTGAAAAAAAGCATCTGCTGCATCAAAGATTATCAAAAAGGATTTTTAAATAAAAATAAGTGAAGATAATTAACTGACAAGGAAACGTCGACGAATGTGCACAATTAGCAGTTTGAGTGCTACGCCTGCCCTAAAAAACGCCTTAGGCCAGTATGCTGTTTCCAGCAAGCATCAACTAGCATCTTCAAAAGCAAGATCTCCTTTATATAAATACACACGGCACAAACTCCTGTTGGATACCACAGCTGCATCACAAGGTTTTATGTTGAGAGCCTGAAAACAAATCACTAGATCGATCAACCCATCAATGGGAGGAAAAAAATACAGAAGACAGCTTGAAAGAAAGAGACTAAGAGCAAATCTTTAAGATCAATTTCCAAATTTGAGAATACGCGAAGAAAATGTGAAAATTGTGGATGTCAATGGTTACCCATTTCAACTCCACTACAGGAGAACATGTTCCTCTGCATAGGAATTACACTATGCAGAAACTTATGATATGGCCCATAAATACCATGACTTCTGGTAATAGATGATTTACAGTAAGCTGTTGAAAACAAAGTGAAGTCATTTTGGTCCCAAAATGTCTCGACACTGTACAAAACCTCAAAAGAAATATACACAATATATTTACCTTCTTCTTGAATTTCCTAGAACTTGCTTGCTTCATTATTCCATTTATGCTCCAGCCAACATATGATGGAATAGGAGAAGTCACAGGAATAAGAATCTCAACACCTGAACGATTACCGTTAACAACTGCGACTTCTATTGGCTTTAATCCGCCATGTGACATGAATGAATCATCTCATAGTGTACCACCACTTCTTTTCAGATTAAGAAAACGCAATAATAAACTACACAGATGATCGAGAATGTTGCGCCTTTCGAGCGCAAGGACGAAATAATTAAGACAATCCATTTGATCGTTCGGCTCAAAGAGACCCATGGAGCTTTATAAAGAGTCAAATTGAGATGCTCATTATGACAGATGATGCCCACACTAAATGAACAGAGACCAAAAGATCAGCTTACCATATCTGTAACATTTGGATCTGTACTAGCTTCAACCAGCAGCTTGATGACTTGTATTACCCCGCTGCAGCCTGCAAGTGGGGCTTTAATTCCATCTGCTCCACCATTAGGATCAGCACCTGCCTACACAGATGAAAGTAATATTTACAACAAGTAGTATAGGGTATATTTACAAACGGTATGGCAAACATATGGAGACACCAAACAATCATTAGATATGCATATATGATGAAAACACCATCACCACTTGTATACACTCCCTAGAGACTCACTCAAAAGAAAAGGAACCAAGAGAAACATGGAAAGTTGATTTACATATGAAATCAAGAAAATGAAATTTCATCTGCATGGATAAAAAAGGAGAAAGTTCACATAAACTTTAAATAATTCGAAAAGTTAAAGCTCGAATCATACATACTAGTCTAAATAGATGCTACTACCTACAAAAGTCAAACAAGAATGTAGAACGGTATTTCTACCTTAAGTAATAGGTCCACGCATTGCCAAGATTGGGAATAACTAGATGCATGAAATGGAGTAAACATATCATGGAAGATCAAATTTAGCAGCAAAGATAAAATAGAAGGTAGATACAGTGACCCCCTTACTAAACGAAAAAAAAGAGGAGAAACTGTGGAAGTACAAGGAATGATCTTATGTTATTATCAGATCCACGGAACCCATATGTACACAGAGAGGAGGTGTATCAGGATCACACTAGCATTCTAACAAGTAAGCTCAAAAGCAAAAACCAACAAAGCAACATGAGGCAGAGATTCAACTCAACGTGATAGGAAATGTATGCATTTAGTTATATCACAAGAGCACCTTTTACAATCTATCATGTATATAGGATTTAGCTTTAAATAATCCTAACTGGGAATTAAAATTAGCCTATGTCATGATCCAGCAGTCACTTCTACTCACATTGGCACCATGATCCAGAAGAATTTTAACAGTAGCATGATTGCCAAGTTGCCAACAGCGGCAACATAGGATCAAATTCAGCTGCAAAGATAAAATAGAAGGTAGATTGATTCAGTGACCCCCTTAGTAAACGGAAAAAAAGAGGAGAAACTGTGGAAGTACAAGGAATGATCCTATGTTATTATCAGATCCACGTAACAAATATGTACATAGGGAGGAGGTGTATCACGATCACACTAGCAATCTAACAAGTAAGCTGAAAAGCAAACACTAACAAAGCAACATGAGGCAGAGATTCGACTCAACATGATAGGAAATGTATGCATTTAGTTATATCAAAAGAGCACCTTTTACAATCTATTGTGTATCTAGGATTTAGCTTTAAATAATCCTAACTGGGAATTAAAATTAGCCTATGTCATGATCCAGCAGTCCCTTCTACTCACATTGGCACCATGATCCAGAAGAATTTTAACAGGAACATGATTGCCAAATTGCCAACAGCGGCAGCATGCTGTAGCGGTGAGACAAAATCATTTGCTACATTAATACCTTTTGAAAGCATCAATGACATGACATCTTTACCGCCCTGCAACATGATAAAACATCAAGGACTCATTTAGGGTACTGTAAAATGTCTGAAAAACAAATTTGGAAAGTTCCCAAATTAGTTGTCATGCAACCTACCTTTCATACCAGCATAATGCAAAGGAGTACAATTTGAATCGTCTGGTATTTAAGGATTGATGCCCCATTTCCAAACTTCTCCTAAACCCTAACATACAAATAAACGAAAAAACAAAATTCAATCATACAGTTAGGATGCAAAAATACTATATGGATCCAAGAACCATCCAATTTTAAGGAGTTACCCTCTAAATTACTTAAGAACTTCGCAGCAAAAGCCCTAAATTACTTATTACCTGTATGGATGAAACAAAATGAGGAATCGCCCAATCTACTGGAGGACCATAAACACGAAGAAGAAACAAACGGATTTAAGAAAGAAGTAGTGGAAAATGAAGAGTACACTCTGACAGGGGAACTTGCAGGTGGAGACTCCATGGAGGTGAGAGAAGAAAAAGATGAAGAAGAAGAAAAGTTTTCCTTCCGCAGATAAAACCAAGAAAAAGAAGAAACTTTTTAACTTTTTATTAATTTTATGTAATGAAGCGCCAACGATTTGACTACACAGTAAATACTCAAGTCAATACGCCTTCTTGCTTAGAGCAAGTCTTATGGTGGAATTCATCCATCTTCCATATTCCACGCCACCTCAGCACTTGGAAGTGTGGATGGAAGCGCAAGTGTAATGGTGGAATAGCAGAAACGCAATTCTTAATTGCGCTAAAAACGCATAATTCTTAATTAACAAAACGCCATTAACAATGGCGTTTTTTTTCTCAGCCGTTAGATTTCAACAACTCGTTTCAAATCTACGGATAAAAAAAAAACGCAGATCTTAATGGCGTTTTTCTAGCGCTATTCTTATTGGCGTTTAGCGCTATTCTTAATGGCGTTTCTATGGATTCCACGAACCCTTCCACAAAACCATGGAAGGTTGCTTGGATTTTCTGTGGAAGACCCCAACTTGGAAGCCATTAGACTTGACATTCCATGGATTTTCCACACTTGGAATAACTTGGATTCCACCATAAGACTTGCTCTTATAAGTTGTCCCCCCGGGTAAATACTCTCAACATGGTAGTTACTTGGGCCGAGTCTTGTTGAGGAATCGGAGGTAATGATTGTGATGGAAGACGGTGGTGTAAACCCAATTGAATTAAAATTTCTTTCGTTTTACGCGAAAGCAGGTAAGGTCGGAGGGGATGATCCTCACGAAAAAGGAGAGAAACGAGGATTTGATTCTCGCTTACTTATTATAACCAAAAAAATTAATAAAATATATTAATATCAGATTTTGGCATCGTTATATAACACTCTTTGGCGAGGATTGCTTCCTCCTCGCCCATATCTTAATTCCCTCTCTCACCACTAGACCAAGACCTTACCCCTATGTGACGTGGCGAGACTGTACAAGTACCTCTTTACCTCCTCCACTAGATTCAACCTTATACAGCGCTGCAGTAGCGGAGCTAGACATCGGTTGTAGGGTGGACTTCACATTTTTCTTATGCCTGGTTTAAGCGTAAGATTTAGGGAAAATTAGGAGGAGACCCAAAAAAAAATATTATTCTCATTGTTAGGCCCACAATTAATTTTGGGTACTGTGACACCCATAATTATATGAAATTATTAAAAATGTCCGCATGATGGATTATGCATCCGCATGACAGGTTATGCATCAGGGGTATAATTGGCAACGCAACTTGGATATAACATATCTAAAAATCCGCGCCTTGGAATTTCACAAATTTTATATCGTTGAAAATCTTTTTAAGAGAGCTACGCAACGAGTACAAACAAGAATATCAAATTTTTGTTTTTCACGAAAAAATCGGAAGTGAGCATCATTTTAGGCAAAATTTTCGAAAACTTGATACATAACCATTATGCAGCCACCAAAAAGGATGCATAACGCATTATGTAGACGCATAACGAATTATGCAACAATTTTCTCGACTGCATAACAAGTTATGCATTTGGATAACAAAGTTATGCATCTATAACAAGTTATGTAACAATTGTTTTGGTTGATTTTAGTGCGTCCATAAAAAAATTGATGCATAATGCAGTATGCATCCATATTTACGGATGCATATCAGGTTATGCATATATTTTCTCGATGCATAAAAGATTGTGCAACAATTTTCTCGATCCATAATGCATTATGCAGTCATATTTTCAGATGCATAACAGGTTATGCATCCATTTTCACGACTGGATAATATGTTATGCAGATATTATTGTAGGTGCATGACAAGTTAGACAGTCTTGTTTTTTGTTGGTTCCAATACTAAGAAAAAAGTAGATACATAACGTGTTATGCAAACGTTTTCTGGACTGCATAACAAGTTATGCAAAAAAAAAAAATGCAGAAGGTGTTATGCAACCAATTTCGAGAATGCATAACAAGTTATGCAACAAATTTTGTAGATGCGTAACCTGTTATGCATCACTATTTACACCTCCATTTTCTTTTAAATGCACGTCAAACGCACACCAAACCCATTTTCATTTCCATCTCCTTTGCCTTGCCACTGCAGCATCCTTTTAGCTCCATTTTCTTTTAAATACATAACCCATTGAAACCAACATCAACACTACCATATCACTAATGCACAGACCTATGCACCCGATAGCACTAATGCCATGAGACATGAACGCGACCAAATATGTACCAAATATTATCTTGCCTCTGCCATAAAAAAAGAACTCAACTTTGACATCTCATCATCTAAAATCCTTCATCTCTCCTAAAACTCTCTATCTTCTCGAACATAACTCCCAGACCAACTATTCTCTGTATCTTCCGCCATTAACGCTTGAAACTCCCATTCCTTAAATTTATGCTCCTATTCCTGAAAACGAAGATAAATCATGTAATTGAATATGATGAGATGATTCACTCAATCAGTTCATGCAATCGAAGATCTATTAACCAAAATTTTAAGCGACGTTGATGAAGATTATGGTTTAAAGTTTGATTCTGATGATTGTAAAATTCGTGGGTTCCTATTCTTCGATGAGTTAAGTGATTCTAACTGTCTTCCTCTTGATTTCATTATAGTTTTGTTACATGAAAATGGGGTTTCCAAAAATTGATGAAAAAAATAGTGATTTTGCTTTCGTATTATTCTCAAATTTCTTTATTTTAGCAAACCCTAACTCCAAAGATTCTTCTGCATCTGAACTTGAAACCCTTGAATTTGACAAATCCATCTTCAATTTCTTCTCGATCTCAGACGAGATAACTCACATGGTAAAACCCATTTTCCCGTCAATTGAACACATCGAACCCTAATTCTTCACTGTAACCTTCTCTTTATCATCTGAGTCATTCTCTTGATTTCACCATCAATAGTACCTTCATCAATAGTAAAACTTTGGTTCTTCTTCTCTAATTTCGAGAGACTCAAGATCAAACCACTGAGAATAAAATTGACGAGAGGGAAGGAGAAGAAAAACACATATGAACAAGGAAGAAGGAGGAAAGAGGAGAAGAAACAGAATTTTTTAAATTATGGGTTTTAGAATAATTTTGTTTGTGAAAATGGGGGTGCGCCTTCAAATTTCTGAGCGTGGGTTTCACAGTAGGAAAGCTCCAAAGAATGGGTCTCCCTGTAGTTTTCACTAAGATTTACTCATCTACTATGGCCCAAATCAAAAATGGCTATAAAGAAAATGGCTTTTTTCTCTTGTTGGGGTCGGCTTAAACAAGCTCTAGTCACAAGGTAGTTTCGCGCCTGCAGTGCAACCAAGTTACTAGGTGGATGTACTTAGAGATTGTATGATGTACTCGAAAAATAATTAAATCGGTATGCTAGAATGTTAGCTGCACTCGAAAAATAATTAAATCGGCATGCTAGAAATTAGGTTCTAAAAGAAAAAGTAAAGGGGTATCTGGATATAGTTTTGAACATAATTAAAGTCGAGAAGCCAAAAATTTAGTTAGCAAAACAGTTTCGTGAAGCAAATTGTATTTGTTCGCGGCTTTCGCTATTAGCATCAAATAGCCCCAAATTTTAGAATGGTTTCTTAATAATTTTTAGATAAAGTGAATTATTTTTACTTGTCCGAAAACTATATTAACTTTTAGATTTTTCTTTCCTTTTTTTTTTAACTTAAAAGGTTTAACTTCATTGATAAAAGGTGAAAAAGAGAACAAGAAGAAAATGCCTAAGCTTGTTCAGTGGTGAAGCAAACCAGCACCAAATACAAAAGAAAACAAACCAAAGGGTTGGTAAAATCCCACACCAAAAACAACAAAAAACATAAAAAGACTAAGCGAAGTTGCTTATGCACCAAACAAAAACAAGCTATATATGCTTCCTAGCGGCTGATCTTTGACCTTTGCCGAGATTTTCATTGCTTCCCTTATTAGAGATATTGCCATTCCATTTGAGTCTTGAGAGTTTTCTTGTCAATTTTGTCATCATAAGCCATGTAATGGGCATTTTTGTCAGATTTTATATCTGATAACTCTTCGCTATCATTTTCATACTCTTTATCATTACTTAACAATTTCAAAGATTTATTGGTGCTCACCTTGACAAAAGAGTCAACCGAGAACCCGTAATTCTGTGTAATATAAGAGCAAGGGCTATGGGGTTGAGAGTCTCATTCAAAATGAAAGACTCCTCAAAAGACCTAATTTAGTGTTAATATGAGTAGAGGGAAACACTACAAAAACATGTGCTATTAGTGAGGGGTTTTTTTTTTGGGCGTCTCAAATAGTGACTACTTGTGAGGGTTTGTTGACCAACTGAATGAAATACTAGGATTAGTCAAATGAGTAGTTTTCTTCCGTAGGTTTCGTGCTTCCGACAAAGCAAATCTTTTTTCGGCAGATTAATGGCTGTGGATTCTCAGCCGTCACAAATATTTTGAAAATTGGCTCCATTTTTTGGCCTCTCCCACGTGTATTTAGACCAAAATTTCACTAAATTTAAAAAAAAAATCTTTTTTTTATTCGTTTTTCTCAACCTTATCTGCTTAACTCAAACAGATCTAGTTTTATTTCAGCTTATCTTTTCCGCTTTTTTTTCTCCGCTGAGGAACCCATTTTTTTCCCGTTGAAGAACTGAGGATTGCTCTTGCCGCTGAAGAACTGAGGTTTGCTCTCTCCTCTTCTATGTTACCATCTCGTTCAATTCGTCACTTCTCTGTTATTATTCTCTTCTGTCTCTTTTTTGTTCTCGTTCATCTCTTAATTCGTTGTTGCTTTCTTTTGCAGAAAAAAGAAAAGTTTTAAGGAATTAACTGTTAAGGTGAAAGTTGAGGAACCAGGAGGTGAATCCATTAATGGGTTTTTGTTATTTTGCTAAATTATAAATTTAATTTTAATTATTTCTTTCTCTTTTTGAGGAAACTTTGAGGAACCAGAAGTCTTAAGGTAAAAATTTGAATCTTAAAAGAAGATTTCACTTTTTTAATTTCTAGGGGTTTTTTCTTTCTTTGTTATTGTTTCTTTTTTATGCAGGATCTAAAAGAGAAAGCTTAAAGACCTACCAGAGTGTTTTAAGGTGAAGATTTTTTTTGAGAAGAAATTTAATTTGATGTATTTTTTTGTAGTTTCAAGTAATTTATTTTTTGTTTGATTTTTAGCTATAGCAATCTTGCTTTTAAATTGTTATAGCATTCATTTAAGTCTTAATGGACTTGATTTAGGTTAGATGTCGTTCTGCTGCATCTTTATTAATGTTGCAATACAAAAACTTTGAGCCTCTTTTGTATTTTGGACAAATATGGATTATGTTGGACTGGCTAGTGATTTTGTCTCCATCTGATTCCTAGTTTGATTCCGTGGTATTAAGTTGTTGCTAATGTTTGAATTCAATCTCCCTGAATTCCCATAAAGAGTCATGTAGTTGTTGCAGCAGATGGCATCTGTACATATAGCTATTTACTAGTGAGCAGTAGAAATTCCCATAAAGAGTAACATATTCCCATATACTAGTGTTTGTATACTCGGTTGGGTGAGTTTCCATCACATTGTATATATTTTGTCAGATAGCAAGTTAATTTAGTTGGTAGTGAGTGCATTTGGTTTTTCATCGTCATGGAGTGTGACATGCTGCTTGCCATTAATCAAGAATTCAAGAAGAATGTGATGAATCATGAATAGTTAGGGTTGGTGGTGGGGGCTAATGACCATAAAACCCCTAAATGAGCTTTAATTTCCCAAAGACTCAAACTCAATCAAACACTGATATAGTTTCGCCCCACACCGATTGAGATTGAAAGAGTGTATGATAGGGAATTATATGTTCGCCCCATATTTTTTTTTTTTATTTTTTTTTTTGTCGGCTAATCAAGTGTCGTGTGAGAAAAAAAATGAAAAAATGGCCAACCAATTTCTCAAACTCAATCAAACACTCGTATAAGTCTAAAGTTGTTAAAAATAATATTACAAATATTTACCAAATATGTGTTAGTTCTAATTACTGCCCGAATTGAGGTATACCCAAATTTAAGTGGACCTAGAGGCAATGCTAAGGGGTGACCAAAAAGGGTAAAGTTACAAAAATACTCTTTATAATTATAATTAAAACTTAACCCTATTCATCTTCTTCTCTTCTACTACTCAACCTAACGACTAATATGTCCCTCTCATTCATTCAAATTAAAATAACTTTTCGACTAAATGATGAGATTGAGAAAGTAAGTGATTACATAAACTCATCTTAGTACTTCAAAAAAAAAAAAATTGCATGTAAAGTTTGGTTAAATATTTCAAAATTCAGAATTTGCAGTTATGTGGTCGTTTAGGGTATTTGTTCGATGACCCTGACGATTTTTCGTGTTTTTCTTTAGCCGTTATCTTTTTAGGTTGAATATCGTGACGAATTTTCATTTCTGGAAGTGAAATTTTACAGGGTCGTCATGATATTCAACCTAATACCTTGACGACTACGTATGTTGTCTTATTAGTCGTCATGGTTTGAAAATCCTAACATGTTGACTAATCACTTTTCGAAGTAATTTTTCCAGTGTACCGTTTGGTTATTGGTCGTCACCTTATTAGAATAATACTTTGAAGACTAAGTGTTGATCGTCAATTTGTATATTATCGACCGTGCCGACTACTATTTCACTAAAACATGGTTTCCCTGTGTTTAGAATGGTTCGGTATTGACAAAGCGGGGGGCTAACAACCACACCCAATATTTCACTTAGCAATCTGTATGGACTAACTCCAATAAAATTTCAAGAGAATCAACTAGACAGTCATACTCAATCTTAAGAAAAGTATATCAAAGAGTTATATATTTGTTTCTTAATGTAATCAGCAAATCAAACAGATAGAAATATGTGAGCTTGATTATTATAAGAAACAACTTGGACGACATCAAAAACCAATATCCAAGTGTCAATCAATTTAATCAACAACCAAAGTTTCGATTCGCAATTGATTGAACTTACGCACAACCTGTGATATTTCAATTATATAAACAAATATAATGCGGAAAGAAATAACACAGACACCAGAAGTTTTGTTAATGAGGAAGCGCAAATGCGAGAAAAACCCGAGACCTAGTCCAGATTTGAACACCACACTGTATTAAGCCGCTACAGACACTAGCCTACTCCAAGTTAACTTCAGACTAGAATGTAGTTGAGCCCTAACAAATCTTACACTAATCAAGGTACAGTCGTGTTCCTTACGCCTCTAGAACCACGCCAGATTCTGCGTACTTGATTCCCTTAGATGATCTCTCCCACAACTAAGAGTTTCTACAACACAAAGTCGAAGACTTGATAGACCAATCTGTCACACACATAAAAGTCTATTAAGTAGATAAATCTGTCTCCCACAGATATTGAGTAGATAAATATGTCTCCCACAGATATACCTATGAGTTTTGTTCCGTCTTTTGATAAATCAAGGTGAACATGAACCAATTGATATACCGGACTTATCTTCCAGAAGAACAAACTAGAAATATCAGTCACCTCACAATAATCTTAATTGTATGGTAGCGAAACAAGATATTGTGGAATCACAAACGATGAGAAGAAGATGCTTGTGACTACTTTTTATCTTGCCTATCAAAGATTAAATCTTGCAAATATTAGAGAAGATAGTACTCAACACGATAGAAAACAGCAAGATCAGAACACGTAACTACAAAGAAAATAGTTGGGTCTGGCTTCACAATCCCAATGAAGTCTTCAAGTCGTTAACCTACTGGGTTTTAGAAAAACCTAAGGTTAAAGGAGAATCGACTCTAGTCCCAACTAGTATCACACAGGAGGTGCGGGGAATAGGTTTTCCAGTTGCTAGATTTCTCCTTTATATAGTCTTCAAATCAGGGTTTGCAATCAATGTTATCTTAGCAACAAAGCATTTAATATTCACTGCTATATAAAACCTGATTAGACTCAAGCAAATATCTTTCAACCGTTAGATCTAACTTAACTTGTTACACACAAATGAAAAGTGACTTTATTTAGATATGAGTAATCGCACCTAAACATGTACACCTTTTTTGGCTCAAAAATAGTTAACCGAAGTTAGCCATATGAACACTTTCATATCAACATTATTCATCTTAACCATAATCAGTTCAAATGACTCAAATGTAACTAGTTCTAGAGTTTTTCAGTTGTTTATATTCTCATAGAAGTATACAAGACACAATTGAAGCAAAATCGATTTTGATTCACTCGAATTAATTCATTAACATTATAGTCACGGTTTGCAAAAGATTGCATTCCTTATTATATAAATGTATTAGTTCATGAACAAACCGATATTAGAACATAACCTACTCAAGTATGCAAACGTGTACGCATACCTATGTAGCGGACTTGGGTATGTTTGCCAGTATGCAAACGTGTACGCATACTATCGTATACTTCCAAGCTTCAGTTGAAACCAGTACGTGTACATGTACGCATACTATAGTACCTGGACTTCAACTGACTTCGGCTGTACACGTACAGGTATGCATACTCTATCTCCCGGACTTTACCTGACCTCGCCAATATACATACGGGTATGTACACTACATTCCGGTCTTGGATCAATACATATGCAAGTACGCATACTGTTCTCATAATCCAATTATGGTTAAGTGTTCTAAACTCCTATTTCAATCATTGAAACATTCTTAGAAGAAGACAATAGCTGTCTCACACAAATTATTAGATTCAAAGCAATTCTCAAGTGATCGAATGATCAACACGAAACATTCTGAGTCTATATAAAATGACTGTCTCACACAAATCATGTAAGATGTTACAAGGCAATTTTCACATGATCATCTTTTGACTTTCGTTAAGAATATAAGCTGAACTTGGTTAAACCAAAAGCTTACCAACACATATTTCGAGAAATATGTAAGTGAGATAAACTCAACTCGAAATATCAAATATGTATATATATAATCGAAGTCTATATAGTTATACGAATTTTGTCTCAAATAGGAGATAGAGTAGATGGACTTTTGAGTGATAAATGAGTTCAACTCTCCACATACCTTTTGTTGATGAATTTCCACAAGCTCACATTAGTAGTTCTTCATCTTTAATCGATGAATGTAGTGAAGACTAATGCTCAACTACAGACTTATAGTTTTGGCAACTAAACTTGACAACAAGCTTGAGATAGAAACGCTTACGAGACCGAGCAGTGTTCTAACATGTATGATTTGTTTTCCCTAAGTTGACACCTAAAGTTTGGTCATCCCTTAATACAATTTTCGACCGTGACGACTAAGCCCATAACATATTAGTCGTTATCTTTACGTTTTCTTCTTGTCTTGTTCTGTTTTGTAGGGCATGCCGACTTTTTATTATTTCATTCATGAAAGTGTTGCTTTCTTCTGTAATTCGAAGAATTGAATCGTTAAATATCTTTTCAGTCCCCCTTTTAGAAATGTTTGGCTAGTATGGTCACATTTCAATTCTCGAAACAAAATTATTATCTCAAAAATATTCCCACATAGTCCATAAATTCAATCTAAACAAAACATAATTTCATAGTATTTAGTTCAACTATGAATCCCAGCAGGACTCTATGCAATTAATTCTTTTAGACGATCTCACCCACGATTAAGAGTTGTTAGAGAATAGCTCTGTTGAACCCACCAAGCGTTGGTATGTCAACTTTGGTTGTCATATTTTAGTGAATCAAAACTCATTTTAAGAGTCGCTTGATTATGTACTAGAGTCAACTTTGTATAGGTTAGCTTGAAAGTATTAGGATATGAGACATTACAAGTATTGCGAAGACTTGAAGAAGTGAAGAAGTAAGAAGCTACAACGACAACATCATCCTTCCACTTGAGGTTAGTAATATTTGACTTGAAATGTTTTATTCCCTAACGTATCTTTCAAGTCGTGCATATTGAAAACAAAATCTGAAAGCATGAACACTCTAGATATACATAATATTAAGGAATACAATACGAGGTTTATTGCTTAACCATTAAAATTTGTAGATAAGACATCGACATAATTGTTTAAATTCTATTGTGAGTATGTATGGGTATGAGGATTTCATCATAGAAAACAATATTTTATATGTGTTTTAAGGAAGTAAGTTCATAAACTTGTTTATGAATCGAAAAGGAAATCGCCAGGCATTATTGGTATTTTCATTGCATATCTTGTGAACAACCAATATGTGTGATCTAGTATAACCGCTCATGACTTGTTTGTGTTCTTGGTAAAACTATTCACAAAGGCCTGACTTATGTATTGGTATGACTTTTATTAGCGAAACCGATCTTAAGTAATCACCTGAGATGGTATGATCGAGTTTGTGATTTGTGTATGACCGACTCTGAGTAAAGGGGAACCGATCTTAGTAAGAGGTGCAACACATCACAAAGGGGAATCGATCCTTGTATGAGGTGCAGCAAGTTTTTAGCAGAAAGGGGAACCGCTCCTATGGACATGTCCAACACGTTTTTAGGCAAAGGGGAACCGATCCTATGGACATGTGCAACACATATAAGTTAGATACCATATATATGTGGAGAACCGATCCTAGTACCTAGTCAACCAAATTTTGGAAAGCTAGTGTGACTATGTACAGTACTCACATGGAGGTAGAACCGAAACTTGTTTTGGTAGAACCGTTAAACCCATGATTTGTGATTGAGTGTTCTTGATCAATCACATAGTTCTTGAAAATAAGATGAACCAATTCTGAACTTGTTTGGAAGTGTGGCAAATCGGTTTCAAGGTTGTAAGTATGAAAGAGGACTTGCAAAGTAAGGATGTCGACATACTTTGAACATGTGTTGTAATGTTTATCTTTTATTGTTCAAAGTTATTCCTTAATATCTAAACGAAGAAAATCCCAGGATCGAAAGATAAATAAGTTAAAAATCTTTTATTTAAGGTTTTTAATTTTATTTTAGGAAAATGATAATTAGTAATGTGCATTTACTATTTAAAGATTTTCCAAAGAGATTTCTGGTCAATATTTTGGACAGAGCATTTCCAGGAATTATGGAAACCGAATTTGGAATATATTGCATATATTGAGCATATTTTCGGTTTTGGAAATTCCTTGGTGTCCAAACTTCCTTGTCTATAAATACTTGAAGTTTGCATTTCTATCTAACTAATCCTTCGTGACAGCAAACTTCCTCGGTTGTGTTGTTACTGGTGTAGCTGCCTATTCGGAGAGGAGAGTAACCTAATTAGGCGAAATCTCTTACGGCCGCTCAATTTTAAGTCTTCTTTGGGATTGGGAAGCTATATTAGTACCGTTGGCGGGAAACTAGATAATTCCGGTTTATCTTGTGTTTTCGATTGATTTGATTGACTAACAATGGTTGAACTTTCATTACACCTAGTTTGTTTATGCTTGAGAATCTTTTCTTCTAATATAAGATTCACTCAAACTAGATCGAAGCTTCGACAGGGATCTTTAGACTGTTTTTAGTTCTAAAGACGATCTTGTGATAATCCATTGTTAACAGACTCCGTTTTGTGTGTGATTGATCACAAGAGATTCAAGTTGTTATGTGCAGGTGTTTATTGAAGATCTAAGAAGATTTGAAGACAAAGAAGATATTGAAGATTTCTGATTTGGGGTTCATAATCTTTGGTGTGCAATACTTGTTTCGGTATAAGAGGATCCAACTATAATCGGTTTATCCTTGTGGTAGATTGGATTGATTAGTTGTGTAGATCGGCATCAATACAATTCTTTGTGATTAAAAGTATTGATTGAAAAATCTTAACAATTACCTTTGGTAGTTGAGAATAAGATAGATCTAAGAACTCCGCGAAGGAGTTTATTGAGATAAACAGAAGAGCCTTTGTCGAACTCACATCACTTGGTTGAAGAGAGTTGTTACCAAACAGATTTGTTGTTCCTTTACTGTTTGGAATACGAACCAAAGAAATTATTCAAAGTACGTGACTTATTCATAAGTTGGAGGTGTGGGAATCCGAGACGGAACTAGGTGAACTATAGGTTTAGTTACTTGGTCTCAACTATACGAAGTTGGTTTAATTTTGTGTAGCGGCTTAATCCCGAGTATTCAATTGGACAAGGTCCCGGGTTTTATGCATTTGCGGTTTCCTCGTTAACAAAATCTTGATGTGTCATTTAATTTATATTTCCGCATTATAATTGTTTTATTATAATTAAAGTAAATTACACAAACGATAATTCATATTTACTTGATAAGCAATCCTATTGTGTTTGGTTAAGTCCGCACCTTTTTATCAATTAAACATACTTCGTTGTTGTATTGTCTCGATCTAGTATCCATAGACGACCAAACGAAGTGCGAACCGATTAGTTGCATTGTCTCGACTCAGTCCATAGATAATCACTTTCGGAGAAAGGACTTATAGGTAGGAAAAGTTTTAGCTTGAGGTATATTTGGGTACCCTCGCCTTTTCAAGAGTTGCTTCAACTCAATTGAAGACTTTAAACCAAATTTTCCTCCCACATATTAAGCCTATATTTGATATCCTGATTTACGATTTAAACGAATGATCAGATCAAACGATAGATCCAGGTGATGAAAATCGATAGAAACTTAGACAAGAGTCTGGCTATCCTTAAATTCGGACTTATGCAACCCGAAGTGCAGCTTAGATTATTGTTCACCTCACAATTATAAAACTTGTGGAATCAACAAAGTATGAGACGAAGAGACTCTGTTGATTACTATCTATCTTGATTAATGAAGAAATGCTCTATAAACAATCAAGATCAAGATACTCAAGTTATCAAGATAAAAGATAAATGAACCTGGCTTCACTAATCCCAGTGAAGTCTTTGTAGTCGCTAAGTCCTATAAGGGTTTATGGAGAGGACGACTCTAGATACAACAAGGACACACCAAAAGTAGTGTCGGGATTCAAAGATCCCAGTTTCCAAGAGTTCCCCTTATATAGACTTCAAAGACTAGGTTGCTTTAGGTTTAAGCTAAGATAGCCTTGGAACATGGCAACCAATACCACGTTAGATGAATGGTTTGAATCTTAATCACATATACAAGATATACACTATGGTTAGGTAAACTGTAATCAAACCGTGTATAAAGACTATGTTTAACATGGTTAGCCGAAACTAGCCGATTTGAACTTAAAAGATTAACACTCATTTTCATGTTCACTAAGATATTAATGTTGAGCCACACTCCTGTGATCAAATGTGTAATTAGAGAAATGATCAAATTGAAATTATTTGATAGATCACAATTGAATCATAATCGACATAGTTTGTAAATGTACAAAGTACAATTACTTGAATTTTTTGTAAATTGGTTAAGTCACGGTACACGAACCGGTTTGCAAACTTATATGCAATTATCGAGTTTCAAAGTCTACAAATATTTTTAGTTCATAAATCGGCTTGCAAAGTTATGCAATTACCAAGTTCCGGACTCTACAAAACTTTTCAGTTCACGTACCGGTTTGCAAACTTTGAACCAACTCAAAGTTTAGATGTCTACAAAACTTTTTAGTTCGCAACTGGTTTGCATACTTAAGACCTTTGTCGGTTCCGGAGTTCAAAAAACATTCAGCTTGCGCACCGGCTTGGGTACTAAACTGGGTCTAAAACATATATAAAAATATTTTGGCTCGCATACCGGTTTTATTATTTTAACCCGATTCCCTTACCACAGTTCCACAATGGTTTGTATACACATACCTATACGGATCACGAAACAAACAGATTTTCCCATGATGTACATACGAATATGCATATCACACAAATCTGAAAGTCGATATATAGCTACTCCATTATGTGTACGAATACGCGTAACACGACTTTAGCCATATAACAGTTTTTTCAGTTTGTAAGACTGACAACACTGTCTTGTATTCCGAATATAGGAGTTTTATATTTCTGTGAATCAATACGAAACATTCCTGAATACCAACAATGACACATATCACTGTTCCAAGATATTTTCGAATGATAAACTTGTATCATAATTTGGTTCCGAACAATAAATTGTTCTCCACCAAATTTGATCAAGTACATGTTCATTAAGCTTAGTCATTGTATTTCGAGAAATTTGTAAACTAAATAATTAGTTCTAGACTCGAAATTCTTGTCTATGCAAGCTAGTTTAATTAGTAATGCGATAATCATATCAGGGATATAAAGGTGAATATAACTTGAGAAATAGGTGGTTCAGTATTCACTTACCTTTCGTCGATAAATCTCCAAAAGCTTCAGTTGATCTTCACCTTCAAACGGTAGAACGCAAATGATGACTGGCTTGTTTCTCAAATCCATTATCCTAGGCCGAGACTTAACTAATTGTAGACTAGAATCAAGATATAGTTTTGACAACTAAATTTGAAAACAAGCTTGATATAGAAACACTTGTGAGTTTACCCGAGCAATGCTCTAACACATTATTCTTCTGAAACATCATTCTCATATAAGAGAGAGTAACTTATTCCGAAACGAAGAAGTATTTTCGGTATAAAGCATTAATCATCTCTCCTCAACTAGCGATGCTTCCTGGCGCGATGTTATTGCACTAGGTGTCTACTCTGCCTGTCAAAGACTTCAAAAATTCCTTTAGACGGACAACATGGTTGTGCTCATGTTCGCCTAATGATTTCAGAAATCGAGAAACATATTATCGAGCATTGCTTTTTCCATCATAAAGCGTGAACATTGGACAAGTATAACCCTTTGGGAGAGGAACTCTTTTTATAGCAGAAGGATATGAAGGTTGATGACGATGGACATATGATGTCTTGTCTTTTCCACAATCCACCAGAAAGCGCTCCAAATCTTCACAAGTGATGAAACTTGCTGGTTGGTGGTGGGTTATCTGCATCATTGCGGACTTCATCCACGATATGGATTGGGGAAATTTCAGGATCAACAGTCGAGGACGTTTCCTTGGCTTTTTATTTTTTTTATTGTCGTTGGGGCTGAGCTTGTTCAGGCGGCAAATTTTATGTGTGAGTTTTGAGATAGGTTACAATTCTCTCTATGTTGCAGCCATGTCTGTTTGATTCTTGGCGAGAATCTTCTGAACCTTCATGAGATCAACTATGGTAGGTGGATCTTTTCTGATTCCTTTAGTAGCTTGTCCGGAGGGAGGATTGTTGCATGTACCGGTGTTGGTTTCACCATGGACACCAGTATACGTATATTGTTGGTTTAAAGGGTAGTATCAGTAGCGTTGTTGTTGGAAACGGGAAGAGTGATTGGAGTACCACCACTGTTGCTAGTGTTAGTATTGTCTGGGTTAGGATTTGTAACTGAGCTTGACCTAAGATCAACCATCTTTGAGAAAATTGGGACTGCAATCGAGAGATTAATTCCCACTGTGGTCTCCAATCTGTTGATTGGTGAAAACAATTATTTTTTTGAGGTAAAGTTGAGAGACCAATGATTCCTCGACCGAGAAAATCGCCTAAACCTTTAGCAAACAGATGCACTACACGGGAGTGCTTTGGGTTCAAGAGATCAATCTATAAGACTCCACTAAACCAAGATAATGGTCGTCCTAGAGTCAATTTGGTCACAAAGAGGGTGAGGGTCAATCGAAGGAGGGAAGCTAATAAGTGTGTGAGATCGGTGATGATCAAGGATTCGGATATGTTGTAGACTTCTCGCAAGTTTTGTGAAGTCTTGAGTTCAAATAAGATAAGATATGATTGATTGAATTACGCTCTGTTGAAAGTTCTTGTTCAGATGAGAATTTTTGTTATCCAATCGTGGATTCAGGAACTCATTTATATTGCCAGAGTATTAGACACATTGATACTAGTAAGTATGACGGTTCTTTGGAGTGAAAGAGTGGGAAATCATGGTTAAACCAGTTCCACGTCGTGCAGAGACTTGGTTGATTGTCCATCCACTACTTTGGTAACTCCTTAAACTCCTTGCACGACTTACTCACATTTATGATCGTGGGTGTACACACGTGCCATAGGCTTCCAGACCAAAACCCTAGTGAATATCCCCCATGTGGCATGATTGATGTCTCATGAATGTGGAGTCTACAAGGAGGACATGTTTTTAATTGGTCAATTGTTGACTTGACTAGACATGAGTCTTAGCCTTGATGAGTTGAGCATAATGAACGAATGTGATATGCTCTGACACTCATGGTTGAGTGTGTGAGATGTCTATAGAGACGGAATGATGGACATATGGTTAGTCTTGATGAATTGTGATATATTATTTTACCAGTTAAGGTAGAATAATGATGTTTTGATAATTTGGATCGACGCGCATTCGATGAGATTGGACGATCATCGGCCTATTCTGACATGTTGAGTATTCGACAGATGTTGCTGAATTATGCAGGATGCTCTTTCCTAATCTAATATTTCATGAATGCATGGTCGAATGACAAAGTAAGAATCAGATGTAACATTAAATGGTCGTCTGTTTGAACCATGTTGCCCAATCAAGCAAAAATATTGGTAGCAAGACCGAACATTAAATATAAATTAAAATATTGATTGATGAATCAATATAAAAGTTAACGAATTATCGTAAATTCGAAACCCTAATTTCGGAGAACTATGGATCTTGGAGATGGAGAGTTATCCAATGTGGGTGAAGAAATATCGACCAATCAATGGTATTAGAGCCAACCATTGATGGTGAGTGAGCGTGCAAAAATATCCTTGGACGAGGACTTATTGGAGAATCTTGAAAAATATGAATTATTATTATTAACATATAATAATGGAGAGACGTGGGACCGACCAGCCATGATGGCAAAGGAACCGTCAGGTCAAGTCCGGTCATGGTGGTGCAGGGCCACCATGACCCTCACACATGCATTCCTTTAAGTATTACTTTAAGAATTTTTGTTGGTCGTTTGAGCGATTTTCAGAAGAGTTTGAACTTGACTGAAACTCTCAATTTTGCACGAATGAGAAAGTAGGACTTTGCTCGTGTGACTAATACTTTAAGAGTATTAAAATAATGATATTTTAATATTTTACGTGAAATGCCCGCACGGTCGTGAGACCATTTGACCTTTGGCTTTTTGGAGATTTGAGCAATATTGGAAAATTTTGCTCAAACGAGGGAGTTTCATGAGATGAGAGAAGTAATAATAATAAAATAAGGAATTGGAGACGCGTGAGTCTGGCCATGGCCATGGCATGGCCGGCCGGCGATTCAGGTCCGTGATGCTCTTCCCTATTTATTTTTTTCTAACTTGTGTGAAGGAAGACGGAAAATTAGGAATTTTGCTCAAACGAGGGAGTTTTCAAGAGATGAGGCAGATAATAATAATAAAACAAGGAATTGGAGAGGTGTGGGATCAGCCACGGTCACGTGGCATGGACGGCCGAGCGGTGGGAAGGGTCACGTGATGCCTCTTCCCTATTTTTTATTGTTATTCCTTAGATCTCCATATTTCCTCGTTCATCCCTAATTTTGGGTGCTCGTTCATGCATTATTTATAAGTACACTCGCACCATTTTCTCGGGGCTTACTCGGTGGTGGCCCAAATGCCCGAAAAGTGAATATCTATTACTAATCCATGTAATTCAGTTGAGAAAAGCCATGAAACGGAGTAATGAGATATTATGATGAAAATAAATTATTTTCTAGGAATTTAATCGATGAATATTGCAACTAACTAGTATTAATCAATTGATGACTCTCTACGCTATGATTATGATATGTATTCAAGAATCGAGGTAGGAGATAGTAGAAGCATAATACTCGCTCTAAATATTTCTTTTATATAGTCAGGGAACATTGCAACATCCTGGAGATGTTATCGTTGTATACTAGCAGGCAATCTGTCTAGGAGTCGTCCAATAACTATCGATTTTATACATAAGTGAATACCAAAATTGCTCAGTTAATGAAATATGTTGAAATCTCAGTTGAGAGACTTTAATGACTGCATATTCATGTGTACTCTGAGAGGTTTGTATGTTTAGTCAGAGATCATGACATGAGGTTTGTACGCTCAGTCTGAGTCCTAATAAAATATGAATTTCACATACAGGTGAAAAATTATGATTTTACGATTTTCGCCTTCGTCAAAAATCCACCATCGACACTTCTCGAATTATTTCTTTTCCAAAACCAATGTGGCCATGATCGAAATAATTTTTCTTATGTTTTCTTCTTATAAGACTAAAACAAGTTACTCTAGAAAATATTTTGAAAAAATCCAACAACTTTAATAGGTTTCAAGGGAAAAAAAACACAACTCTTGTTTAGCACAACGATCTATATAAAATGCACAAAAAATAATTATTGATTAAATTTTTTTAAAATTCAACGTCTATGGCACGCGCAGGTAATAAAATCCTTTTGATCTTTTCAAAGACAGTTTGCGTTGCCATGGTTTGGAGGTTCTTGTCAGTATCAATATAGGTTCTTAGTTGTATGCAAGAAATGTAAAGTATTTTCAATAGCATTTTAAAGCATTGAATTATAATCATATAGGTGGGCATGTTGCTGCAATTTCTGGAAATTTGCTCACTTCCATTGCTGGTGTCTTGAATTTGTGGTTATCTGGCAATACGACAGGGAATTATATTCCCAATGTACCTCTCACACCATTACTTAAGCCTGATGGTGGACTCAGAACCATATCAGTTGGGACAATCTGGAGAAGAATTTGTTCTAAAGTTGCTGCAAGTTCAGTGGGTAGAGAAATGACTAACTATTTGGGTAACTACCAATTTGGTGTGGGGATTCCTATGGGGTGAAAGCATCATAAATGCAACGAATAGACCGCTTGAATTGAAAGGTACACAAAATAATCTAACTATGATGCTGATGGACTTTTCAAATGCTTTTATTAGTTGATTGAACAACTCTAATTAAGAAAGTTAGCGCTAGATATCCTAGTATTTCCAAGTGAGTTGAGTTTTGTTATGATCAACCTATAGGATTATATTAAAATGATTTTGTTTTGTCATTTGCTCAAGGAGTACAACAAGGTGACCCTCTTTCCCTCTCCTTTTTGCATTAATTTTACACCCTCTTGTCTGCAACATTTCCACTTAATGCTCATTGGGCATGCATGGTATCTTGATGATATGACTTTCACAGGGGATACACTGGAGGTTTCAAAAGCCCTCAATATTATACAGAAGGAAGGTACTGCAAGAGGTTTGCACTTAAAAATTAAGAAGACAATTATCTTTTGGCCTTCTGCAAATCCAATAAGTTTTACATAGGGGTGCTTCTAGCTAGTATAGGTAGGCCTGCAGGTGGAGTCAAATTGCTTGGAGGTCAAGTTAGTTTTGACAACCAATATTGCAGTGATATGGTTATGCTCAGAGTTGACAAAACTATCCATCTCATGAACTCTGTAAAGAAATTGCAAGACCCACAGAGTGATCTCTTTCTTTTACGCAATTGTATTGGAGTTTCAAGACTCTATTTCACCCTACGCACCACCAACCCTCGAGTCCTGCAAGCATCTACATGCTATTTTGAATAACACTTGTTTCAATATCTACAACATTTGGTCATAAATGATGGAGCAGGCAGGCTTTGGTCCTCTTCAACAAAGACTTGTTACTTTTCCTACTAAACATGGAGTTTTGAGGCTTATACAATGATGGTAGATATGATTACTATTTGTTATCTAGAATCATATTTTCAGACACAACATTTGAAAAATACCGTTATGGGTTCCATTAACACTTCAACACCGAGTCACAACTACCAGTATGATCTTAACAAATACATGCAATCTTGTGGTCTCTCTACGTTCAACATCAATGCTACTGCCCCGCATCATATGAAAGCTTTGTTCAATTTTTTGATGTTGGTAAGGGGGAGTTACCATCTAAGTACACTTTAACATCTAGAGATGCATTATTGTGGCAGAGTAACAAGATGGAGCATGCAATGGACTATGTGAAGGCTATTCTTATTGCTGGGCTTAACCAGACACTCGGGCCACGAAAATTTAGAGATATAACCCAATACAAGCTTGGCATACCTTTATTCCCTGAGGATAATGTATATCTGTGTTGCGGCCGGGATATAGATGTCTTCGGGGATTATGCCCTCCTCTGTGTCTGCGAGGTTGTACTCAAGTTCCAACATGATTTGGTGAGAGACGTTTTTATTTACAAAGCAGGTATCACTGCTAGGAAAGTAGCATTGTGATTTTTATTAGGAAATATTAGTGCTCTCAGGCCCGCAGATACCTTCATATATAATTGGGAGAATGGTCAAAACATCCATTTTGATGTCACTGGGTATCACCTTTTTCTTGGGGACGGATTCGTAGCTTTACACCATGCTATTTCTGTGGCGGTTAGTCGCAAACAAAACAAATATTTAGACAAGTGTATATCTCATGGGTACAACTTTGGGTGAACTTGGAGATGACTTAATTGTCCTGTTAAAGAGATTCAAGAAATTGCTTGGCCAACTATGATGCTAACAACAAAGTAGGTGGTTCAATTTTTCATATTATAGGTTTAGCTATCCAGAAGGGCGTTGTTGCACAGATTGTTGCCCGACTCCGATCCATTCCATTGTAAATAATCAATAAAAGCTCTGGGTGGCTCCAGTTGATAATAATAATGTGTTGGAGGTCACTTGTTTTTCGGCTCCCACCCATTTCCATGTAAAATATTTATTTGCTAATAAATTCCCTCAGTGGTAATCTTTCATAATAATAATAATAAAAATAATATTGTCTTTTAAAACGGGTAGCTAGCTCAGCCGGTTATCCCTGTTTCTCAAAAATTTGATGCGCTTCAGAAGGTCCCAGGTCCGAGTCCTCGATGGCGTAATATTGCAGAATTTTACATGGAAGGTAGAGTTACCTTACCCACGTGCGACATAATCAACCCCTATCCGCTTCGGCTCTCTTGGATGGCCTTGCTTGGTAGGTTAGTACGACAACTTTGTTCAACTAATGTAATAGTACGATGTTGGAGCTTAGCTTGTTAGGCTTCCAACTAGATTCATGTAATAGTACGATGTTGGAGCTTAGCTTGTATTGCAAACAGATTTCCAAGCCTTAATGGATAGGCTTATGGTTGAAGAATTAGAAGCTTGTATCGATAATTAATGCAAAGAAAATGAACTAAAATGGGTTTGTGATATGTAGATTGTTGTTGGTTTGGTAAATAAAGTAGTCTCCAAATCAAAGCCAAGCTCCCGATGGGGAGCAAACTAACTGGATGATGCATGCATACATTATACAAGTGAAGAGACTCCTTGAAATCAACAAAAAAGGGGGGTGTAAGCCTTATAAACCTTTTATTTACCTTAAAGCTGCCATTCTTCTTTGTAGTTACTCCCAAACAATCAAGGTCTCGTCATTGTTCGGTAGAATTCCATTCACTTTGTAGAGTTTTTACAAATTGAGGTCAAAGTCGAAACAACAAGGAAGAACACCATGGTTCTCATGGTGTGGTGCAAACACGCTTTGATATTCTTATGATGTAATTGAAAGTTGTAAAAGAGATGTGGATGCGCCTAATGTATTCCAAACACAACTACAGTCATATTTTAAGAAAGAAAATGATTCTCGGATTATTTATTCTCTTTTTGTTTATAAGTTTCATTTTACCATTCGATTTAATTAGTGCTAAAATTACAAAAAAAGTTTGAGTTATCTACTCCTAGATCTAGGTAGTCTTTTGAAGGCCTAATTTTATCAATGAGAAACAATACGGAGTCCATGGTTACTTTAAAATCCATAACCACAGAGCCGTTGCGCATGTTTACTTTAAAACCTTAAGAATTGATCTCAACATACACATCCCATCGATCCATACTCCATCATATCATACATCTCAAATCTTAACAAATTTTGCATAAAATTTCAAAACCTAAAAGAAATTCTCCAACGGCTAGAATATTCTCTGTAAAACCTCAAATCTCAACAACTTTTTCAAAAACTTTCAAATCCTCAAAAGAAATTCTTAACGGATACAATTTTCTTGTCTATAAAACCAACTCAATTCTCCTCTCTCTCAATCTCTCACAAATCCCCTTCCCCTCAATTCCCCTCTCTCTCAAATCCCCCATCTCTCAATCTATATTCTATTATGGATAGATCATCATCAACATCAAAAACGTAAGCTATTTTTTTTTTTTTCTTCAATTTGATTGATGAGTGTCAACGTTCTTCTTGTTCTTTTATGTTTAAATGTTGTGGTTTCCCCTCAAATCCTAATTTTTGATTATGAGGGGAACTCAACAGATTTTTTTCTTCTTTTATGTTTGAATGTTGCAATTTCCCCTCAAATCCTAATTTTTGATTATGCGGGGAATTCAACAGATTTGTTTCTTTTGATGTTTATTGTTGTTATCTCAAATTCAGTGGTACAACTTGAGACTGAGTTTCAAAATTCTTCCCCCTTCTGAGTTTCAAAATCTGTTCTCATTCAGGTTGAATAAGTTTATGAGATTGGAATTCGTTAATTAGCTGAAAGAGATTTTTCAAACTGTAGAAACATCACTCTTAGATTTTTAATTTGACAGATCTAGTGTTAAGAGACAGTTTAGTTGCATTTTAAGTTTTTGAAATTTTGTGGAAAATTCTAGGTTTTGAAAATTTTGAAAATTTCTTTGAAAAACCTAAAGTTTATAATTTTTGATAACTTGCAGTCCAAAGCCGGAGGAGTCATTGGAAGAAGATGCATATTTGGAGGCACAGTCAAGAAGATTACAAACGATGTGGCTGCCGTTAAAACTACCGCGGACAATGCTAGCACTGACTTGGCCAGCCTCAACACAAATCTAACACAAAGAATAAATGATGTTGTGCAAGATGCAGGAACTGAGAAACAAAAACTGGAGCAATATGAAGTCGATTTGGGAAGTATGATAGGTAGTATTGGAAGTGGTCTTGTCGATTTGGAAACAAAATTCATAACGGTCAAGGGAATGTGGGGAATGCCAACCTTTTAACAAGATACAAGGCAACCATTGAGGCATGCTTCAAGAGGAGAACCGAGATTATTGACGCCCATGCCAAGACCATTGGAAGACTTGATTATCTCCACTATGCTTCTCTCATCGCTCTTGCCATTGTGTTCGTTTTCAATGTTTTTTTTTTACATCCAAATACCAAAATCTGGGATACAGATGAAGCCGGTAGAATGTTGGTCACGGGTGGCGTTGGTATGGTCGACGGGAAGGGAATGCGATACCCGGGACTATGATTCCAGGAATATATTTCCCTTGGAATATGATTCCTTTAATCTTGTTTGGTTTAGTTAGGATTAGGATCAAAAATTAAGGGAATAGTTACCAAAATTAAAAAATATTGAAAGAAAATCGATTCTCAACTGACGTGAATCTTAAACCCATCTAGAAGGTGGGTTTTCTATTCCCTTATATTTGGGAAACCTAAAAGTAAAGGAATATAATTCATGTAGTTATTACACATCCCAAACAAGGGTACGTAATCATATTCCCGGGAATACGATTCCATACCCATGAAACAAACACGCTATTAGGGTTTTGTTGTGATTGAGATTATTAACATGTGTTTGGCTTAAAATTTTGAATTTACTGACTGGTTCCTTTTTTTTGTTCTTCTACTTGTAAGTTTTCTTTTCAACATGTAAGTTTTATCTTTTGAAGCTCTGAATCTCTCTAGATTTCCCAGTCAAGCATGTAAGCTTTATTTTCTCATTCTTCCACATCTGTCTAAATTCATCTTTGATTCTTGCTTTTTCTAAATTCCGATGTTCTGATTAATTGTTGAGTGTATTTGTCTTGAATCTTATTGCTGATTTTGAGAAAAAACACATCAAAAAATTTAAGATTTACTTCATGTTTGGATTAATTGAATTGTCGAGTTTTCATCTCAAATCGAATTGTTGATTTTGAGAGGAACTCGGCATCATCTTTTCATGTTTACTTTTTAAGAAACACCACCACCACCACCAAAGATGTGTTTCAGAACACTAGATGATATGGGGATGGTGGACAAGAAGTTTGAATTATGTTCTGCCTTTTAATTTTGGATTAAAAATGGTTTATCCAACCTCTGCATCAGTCACTAAAAAGTCATATTCAATATTATTTAGTGCATGTGTTTATATTTTATCTTATATCATCTCAGCTGGATAATATTGGTTTGGAGAAAAATATAATTTTGAATTTCTAATGATATTAACATGTGTTTAGCTTAAAATTTTGAATTTAATGGATGAGATCCATTTTTTATTCTTCAACTTGTAAGTTTTCTTTTCAACGTGTAAGTTTATCGTTTGCACTCTAAATCTATCTAGATGTCCTAGTCAATCATGTAAGTTTCATTTTCTCATTCCAAACAACAAAGGAACAACGAACTGTTTGGTAACAACTCTATTGATTCTTTCCAAGACAAATATATCTCAAGTCATATGCAAATGCTCTTCTGTTTAATCTAATAAAATCATTTGCCTGGTTAGATCAATATTTCCACTAACTACCAAAGTAGTTAAGTTTAGATTCGCAATCAATCTGTATAGATCTCAACGAGAAACTATAAAGCGATGCCGATCTCACGCAACTAATCAATCGAATAAATCCGATTCTAGTTGGATTCCAGCCAATCAAGGTTTGTGCACACACAAAGATACAAAAACTAATAAAATATTCTTTGTCTTCAAATCTTTTTTAATCTTCAATAATAACCTGCACAACACCACTTGAATTTCTTGTGATCAATCACACACAGAATGAAGTCTGTTAACAATGGATTATCACAAGATGTTTTAGATATAACAACACTTCTAAACATCTCGTCGATACTTCGATCTAGTTTGAGTGAATATTATATCAGAAGAGAAGATTCTCATGAATAAACAAACTAGGTGCAATCGAAGTTTCAACAACCTTTAGTCAATCAAATCATTCGAAAATTAATAACACTACAATTATCTAGTTTCCCACCAACGGTACTTTGTAGAGCTTCTTGATCCCACAGTCTTTAGTCGAAAGCAGTCATAAGAGATTTCACCTAATTAGGATACTTTCCTCTCCGAATAGACGGCTCCACCAGAAACAACAAGAAATGAAGTTTACCTGGCTCTTAGGATAGTTTGATAGAAATGAAAACTTAGGTATTTATAGACCAAGGATGTTTGGACATCAAGGAATTTCCAAAATCGAAAATATTCTCAAGATATGCATTGAATGGAAAATTCCAGTTTTCCTAATTCCAATAAATGCTTGTCCAATATTTCCGAAATTTCTCAATAGAAAATCTCCAATTAGTAAATGCACATTACTAATTTTAATTGTCGGTAATTAAAGCATATAAAACGAAAAACCTTAATTAAAAGATTCTTAATTTATGTCGGCTCAGGATATCCTTGAGTACTAAGGAATATCTTTGAACAACAAATTATAAGAGTTATTGTACGTGTTCAAAGTATGTTGACATCTCTTATATGTAAATCCTTATTCATATTCACATGGATTTACATTCTTGGAATCAGTTATACTATACTTCCAAACAAGTTTAGAATTGGTTGACCTGCATTCCAAGACTACTATGTGATTGATCAAATATCAAATCACATACATGGGTTCAATCGGTTCTACCAATCACTAGGATCGGTTATAACTAAATATGGAAATACTTGTGATTGGTCACACAAGTTACCAGGACCGATTACATCAGTTACCAAGATCGGTTCCATATTCCCATTATATTGCTTGTGATCGGTCACACCAGTTGTCTGGATCGGTTACACCAGTTACTAGGGATGGTTACCACTTACAAGGAACGATTACACAACACTTGTGATCGGTCACACCAATTACTAGGATCGGTCACACCAATTACAAAGATCGATCATACCATCACATGGTGATTACTTAGGATTGGTTACACCAATTAATAAAAACTAGTCATACCAAATCATAAGTCAGGCATTGTGATTAGTTCTACCAAGATACATAACATAGTTACGATCGGTTGTACCATCTTATACATATTAGTAATCTAAAGACTTGCAATTAATAGCCGTACCAATAAGCCTAATGATTTAATTCCCTTTCTATTCACAAACATGTTCATGAATTTACTTCCTTTAACGAATGTAAAACATTGTTTCCTAGGATGAAATCTTCACCATAATCCATTTACATAACAGTATATACAAGATTATGTCGATGTCATATCTACGAAGTCCAAAAGATAAGCGTTATACTTCGTAGTCTAATTCCCTAATACCATGAGCATACAATTGTGACCATGTCACATCACTAGAGTATTATACGATATGTACAATATATACAGCTTCGCAGTTATTTTTTCAATATAACACGACTTGAAAGATACGTTAGGAATGAAACAATTCAAGTCAAGATTAATAACCTCAAGTGGAAGGATGATGTCGTCGTTGTAGTTCATTAGTTCTTCACATTCTTCAGGTCTTCGGAGTAATACTTGTATGTCTCAACATTCTTAGACTTTATAGTCTAACCTAAACGAAGTTGACTCTAGTATATTATCAAGCGACTTTAGATGAGTTTTGACACACTAAAATATGACAACCAAACTTGATACACCAACGCTTGGTGAGTTCAACCGAGTTATGCTCTATTAGTTCCCTTATATTTGGAACCTTACATTTCACCAACTGGGATGATCTAAATTTTTATATTAGTGAGAAAAAGTTAATAGTTGGAGAAATTAGCTCACGAACTGTCCTTCTAAGTTTACGAGCCGAGTAGGGTTGACCAACTCGGTCCACGAACCATAACACCCTCACTCGTGAACTATGCCTTACGGTTCACAAACCGTTTCACCAAAGGTTCTAGTAGAAGTTTAGCATATGCTTAAAGACTTATTTTCTAAATATATTTAGTATTTCTATGGCTCTCATAAATACCTCTAAGATATTTTTGATCGCTAAAATACTTGTGTGTGTGGATATTGATTAAATTCTTAAGTGTTTAAACGAACATCAAATTACTTACTAGTTCTTAAGGTATATTTGTCAAGAACTATCATTATACACGGTTCATGTACCCTAACTACTGTGTATATTCTTTTAATGTGATATCAAGACAAATTTCTGTTATGTTTACTTGAAACCCTAATTAGAGTTTCATGTATACAGAGAAAATATTTTTTTGAATCTCAAGTTATATTAGCTTGAAATTTATGCAACCCTTAGTCTTGAAAAACTATAACTAGAGATGCTCTTTCAACTCAAAATGGTGGATTTTAGACAAGGGGTAAAATCGTAAAACCCCATGACCTAGTGTTACCCGCAACACATTAACTAAGAGCATTTAACTCAGGTGTAAATAATTAATAGGGGTATTTTTTCAAAATACCGTTAGGGTTTTCAACACGTAACCCTAATTCCAAAACCAAGTCGCATCTGCGCACCATGGCAACCATGCCAAACCAAGCCGCATCTTCTGCGCACCATGGCAACCATGCCAAACCAAGCCGCATATCTTTAGCCCATGGCAACCATGCCAAACCAAGCCGCATATCTTTAGCACCATGGCAACCATGCCAAACCAAGCCGCATATCGCGCACCATGGCAACCATGCCAAACCAAGCCGCATATCGCGCACCATGGCAACCATGCCAAACCAAGCCGCACTCTGCGCACCATGGCAACCATGCCAAACCAAGCCGCACTCTGCGCACCATGGCAACAAAACGCCATACTTCCAAGCCGCTATGCCTTTGGCCCACGCCCAACATAGCGCCCTAGGTTTGCAAGACTTGCAACTAGGTCAACATGGCCGCACGTGCCATTGGCACATGCCAACACGTGTCGCAAGCCATATTTCCAAGCCGCCATGCCTTTGGCCCACGCCAAACATAGCGCCCTAGGCTTGCAAGACTTGCAACTAGGTCAACATGGCCGCACGTGCCATTGGCACATGCCAACACGTGTCGCAAGCCATATTTCCGAGCCGCTATGCCTTTGGCCCACGCAAAACATAGCGCCCTAGGCTTGCAAGACTTGCAACTAGGTCAACATGGCCGCACGTGCCATTGGCACATGCCAACACATGCCGCACGCCATACTTCCAAGCCGCTATGCCTTTGGCCCATGCCCAACATAGCGCCCTAGGTTTGCAAGACTTGCAACTAGGTCAACATGGCCGCACGTGCCATTGGCACATGCCAACACGTGTCGCAAGCCATATTTCCGAGCCGCTATGCCTTTGGCCCACGCCAAACATAGCGCCCTAGGCTTGCAAGACTTGCAACTAGGTCAACATGCCCGCACGTTCCATTGGCACATGCCAAAACGTGTCGCAAGCCATACTTCCAAGCCGCTATGCCTTTGGCCCACGCCAAACATAGCGCCGTAGGCTTGCAAAACATGCAACTAGGTCAACATGGCCGTACGCGCCAATGGCACATGCCAACATGCTCGCTAGCTAGTTTCCCTAGCGAAATCACGGCCCTAACGGCCACGCATGCCATTGGCACATGCCAACATGCTCGCTAGCTAGTTTCCCTATCAAGGTCACGGCCCTAACGGCCATGCAGGCCATTGGCACATGCCAACATGCTCGCTAGCTAGTTTCCCTAGCAAAATCACGGCCCTAACGGCCACGCATGCCATTGGCACATGCCAACATGCTCGCTAGCTAGTTTCCCTAGCGAAATCACGCCCTAACGGCCATGCATGCCATTGGCACATGCCATTGGCACATGCCAACATGCTCGCTAGCTAGTTTCCCTAGCGAAATCACGGCCCTAACGGCCACGCATGCCATTGTCACATGCCAACATGCTCACTAGCTAGTTTCCCTATCAAGGTCACGGCCCTAATGGCCACGCATGCCATTGGCACATGCCAAGCACACACGCTGGTAGCCTAACTTGCAAACCGTGCAACCTACCACCAAGGCATTCCGCACATGCCAAACACACACGCTGGTAGCCTAACTTGCAAACCGTGCAACCTACCACCAAGGCATTCCGCACATGCCATCGGCACATGCCAAGCACACACGCTGGTAGCCCAACTTGCAAACCGTGCAAACTACCACCAAGGCATTCCGCACATGCCATTGGCACATGCCACACGCGCCACTAGCAGCGCCACTTGCACTCAAGATGCAACCAACACTCGAGACATCAACGCAAACCGGGGATGCTTCTTTAGGGTTTTGGTTTGGCGGTCGCGACATGCAGCGTACACTACGCTCACATTAAGAAAGCGTGAAAAGGAATAAAGCGGTCAAATAAAAGAGGAAATAATGGTGAAAAACGTTTTCGCCCATTAAAACCATGCGGTTACTACCTCCTCCCATTATTTCACCCTTTACTCTCTTCCTTCATGAGGCCAGGACTTGTATAAATAGGTCTTACCTATTTCCACCAGACAACAAGTCTCGGTCAGGAGAAATATACTACACTTACACTCTCAGAAAGGCAACTTTGCAAGCTCTCTCAAAATCTTCCATCTCTTGCAAGCTTCCTAAGATTTCACTTTCTGATACAAGTCGAGATACTACTCTCCTCAACACATTTCTTTGCTTCCCTCCCCAAATCAACCCTTCTCCTCCACTTTGTGACCGAAGCAAGTCCTGAACGGCCATTTCTTGGTTTAGGCCGGACTTGTACATATCGATCTCTCGAACCTATAAAGTGCTCACGTGCAACACATTTGTTTAGGGTTTGAATCGGTTTCTCACTCACTCACCGAAATTACCGAAATCGCCAGAAAACGATTTTCACCCATAAACAATTGGCGACCACAATGAGGATTGATCTATCGGCTATAATGTCGACTGCGATCTCGTTTTTCGACCCGAATGTCAAGATGGTAGGGGAAGGCAACTCGATCCGACTCAACTACCGAGCCGACTCGGTTACCGATTACAAAAACTACACGAGGAAATCGGGACTCGTTGAAGATGCCACCAACGATTGGGGACTTGCGACTCGGTCAGACTGATCACCCAGATAACCCGGTTATCGATACAGAAAAATGGGGACTCGGCCAAGACGCTACTACAAAGAATTGGGGACTAATCGGCGATGCTACCAAAAAGCCGCTTACTACAAAGAAAGCCGCCTTTTACTTGGAAAGAGGCGTGTTTGCAAGTGAGTAAATTTAGATTGGGCAAGATATACGATATGTTTTTTTTAGGTTCTTGATAAAACCGCCATACTATTGCGTCTTGTGCCTATTGCTGGCACACACTTTCATAAAAGCAATATTCCTTTCCCAAAACATAATCAGAGTTATATTATCAAAACCATTCATCCCAGAAATAATCCAACACCCTAAAAAGCTACCATCTATCTATCAAAGGTTAAGTTTTGAACCCAGGACATCAATATGTCTTTCAAAAAAAAAACCTAAATGAAAGTTTAACAGAAACGTTCAAGGAAAATCGTCCAACGAAGTCTGCTCTTCTTGGAGAAAGTCACTTTGCGTCTTCAAGAGCCGCTCTCTTCATAGTCAACATCTTGGAAAGCTTTTCCGAGTTCCATCTCCTGTCAGACGATCTCCTCGGCGGAAAGGCTTTGATTGCTGCATCTTTCAACTTTTGGATCTCAGCAAGGCCTTCGACAAACCACGAAGTGTTGAACTCCTTTTCCACGCACACGTCGCGATGGTGCTCCCGATCGGCAATAACGTCTTCGAAACGGTGTAACCCGGTCACCTCACGCATATCCTCGATGGAAGACAAAGTCTTACACACGCTTAACTTGGTGCGAATCGACTAGTGACTTTCTTGGTTGTAGCCATATGTCCGTGCTTCTCCCCGATTCTGGTGTACAACGCCTCATGCTTAGCCGGCACGCTAAAACCGCCAACCAGCACATGACCGGGATAAGGAACCAAGTACGGGGGATCAAAAAATGGCGCCTACAAGTGGCCTCACGACTCGCAAAGGATTTTATTCCATGTCTACATCAACAACCATCGGAGAATCATCCACCGTCCGAACCACGTTTGTGCCCGGCAATTGGCTAACTCCATCTCCAAGTCACCTAGCGGTGGTCACCAAAGGAAAGTTTTCGTGTGACTCCATCCCGAATCATCCTCCGAACCGGTTCCTCCCGCAAACTTGAGTTAGACATTTTTCAAAAGAAGAAACAAAAGAAAAAGAAAGAAAGAAACGCGAAACTCACCGAACCGCTTCCCGAAGAAGAACCAGTGCTGCCAGAGGAATCACTCTCGCTTGTTGAACTTTCTTCTTTCTCTGACTCATCACCACTATGAGTAGGCTCAGTGCCGCCGGAATTCCTTGAAGAAACTGCCGTCTCCTGGCAACGTGCAAGGGCGGCGAAAGTGTTAACACTACCAAGCCCCGAAGAAAACAAGACACATATTCTCGGGGAAATTTACGTGTGTTTTGAGACAAACCCATGAAGAGGCGACACATACCGGTTATTGGAAGAACCGAAAGACACAAGAGCCGTGGGAGGATCTTGTGAAACCGTCCGGAACCCGCCATGTGATTCTTCGTTCTCCGTTTCTTGGCACGGGGGCTTTCCAAATTGCTAGGCAACTTTCGCTTGGGATCTCTCAACATTGGATACTCCTTCGAACTAACTGGAGAAGCTTTGCAACGAACATTTTCCACCGCGTTATTCACAAAATCGCGGATCATAGTAAACTCACGTCGCACCAAAACTCATTATAATAAGGTCATCGAAGTTACTCTTCCCATCTGAAAAAAGGAAAGACGGATACCCGGCTTAAGGACACTGGCGTCAAGGGCGACACGCAACGAATCCTTAGGGATCACTGGCCCCACCAATTGCGACTTCTCAATACCGCCCAAGTCACGCCCGCAAGCATGGTTTCCAAGTTGGACCGGCCCCACCAATGCGACTTCCCAAGTCACGCTGCCTTTACAAGCATGGTTTCCAAGATTGGCCTACCCCACCAGTGCGACTTCTCAATGCCGCCTAAGTCACGCCAAGCATGGTTTCCAAGTTAGACTGGCCCCACCAATTGCGCCGGTCCCACCGACTAGCCCACTCGGTTTCCCAACTCACGCCAACTTCCCGGCATCGCCCAAAGCCGCACCGGGCCCACTGGTGTGCCCGACCTCCCGATTTGTGCAAAACTACCGGAGGCAAGGATCCCAAATCCTATTTATAAAGGTCGGACAAGCCTCCTTCAATTTTCTTTACGGGTTGTTTTTAACGATTTGTCACCATCTTATGCTTACCCTCGCAACAAAGCCCCCTGTTCCGAGCTAGCGGGGGACTTAATGTTGATGGTGGATTTTAGACAAGGGTAAAATCGTAAAACCCATGACCTAGTGTTACCCGCAACACATTAACTAAGAGCATTTAACTCGAGTGTAAATAATTAATAGGGGTATTTTTCAAAATACCCAGTTAGGGTTTTCAACCACGGAACCCTAATTCCAAAACCAAGCCGCATCTCTGCGCACCATGGCAACCATGCCAAACCAAGCCGCATCTCGCACCACATGGCAACCATGCCAAACCAAGCCGCATACTGCGCACCATGGCAACCATGCCAAACCAAGCCGCATCTGCGCACCATGGCAACCATGCCAAACCAAGCCGCATCTTTGCGCACCATGGCAACCATGCCAAACCAAGCCGCATCTGCGCACCATGGCGACCATGCCAAACCAAGCCGCATCTTTGGCGCACCATGGCAACCATTCCAAACCAAGCCGCTTTCTGCGCACCATGGCAACCATGCCAAACCAAGCTGCACCACTGCGCACCATGGCAACAACGCCATACTTCCAAACGCTATGCCTTTGGCCCACGCCCAACATAGCGCCCTAGGTTTGCAAGACTTGCAACTAGGTCAACATGGCCGCACGTGCCATTGGCACATGCCAACACGTGTCGCAAGCCATATTTCCGCCCGCTATGCCTTTGGCCCACGCCAAACATAGCGCCTTAGGCTTGCAAGACTTGCCTTCAGGTCAACATGGCCGCACGTGCCATTGTCACATGCCAAAACGTGTCGCAAGCCATACTTCCAAGCCGCTATGCCTTTGGCCCACGCCAAACATAGCGCCCTAGGCTGCAAAACATGCAACTAGGTCAACATGGCCGTCTGCGCCAATGGCACATGCCAACATGCTCATTAGCTAGTTTCCCTAGCGAAATCCACAGCCCTAGGCCACGCATGCCATTGGCACATGCCAACATGCTCGCTAGATAGTTTCCATATCAAGGTCACGGCTCTAACGGCCATGCAGGCCATTGGCACATGCCAACATGCTCGCTAGCTAGTTTCCCTAGCAAAATCACGGCCCTAACGGCCACTCATGCCATTGGCACATGCCAACATGCTCGCTAGCTAGTTTCCCTAGCGAAATCACGGCCCTAACGACCATGCATGCCATTGGCACATGCCAACATGCTCGCTAGCTAGTTTCCCTAGCGAAATCACGGCCCTAACGGCCACGCATGCCATTGGCACATGCCAACATGCTCGCTAGCTAGTTTCCCTATCAAGGTCAAAGCCTAATGGCCACGCATGCCATTGGCACATGCCAAGCACACACGCTGGTAGCCTAACTTGCAAACCGTGCAACCTACCACCAAGGCATTCCGCACATGCCATTGGCACATGCCAAACACACACGTGGTAGCCTAACTTGCAAACCGTGCAACCTACCACCAAGGCATTCCGCACATGCCATCGGCACATGCCAAGCACACACGCTGGTAGCCCAACTTGCAAACCGTGCAAACTACCACCAAGGCATGCCGCACATGCCATTGGCACATGCCACACGCGCCACTAAAGCGCCACTTGCACTCAAGATGTAACCAACACTCGAGACATCAACACAAACGGGGATGCTTCTTTAGGGTTTTGGTTTGGCGGTCACGGACATGCAGCGTACACTACGCTCACATTAAGAAAGCGTGAAAAGGAATAAAGCGGTCAAATAAAAGAGGAAATAATGGTGAAAAACGTTTTCGCCCATTAAAACCATGCGGTTACTACCTCCTCCCGTTATTTCACCCTTTACTCTCTTCCTTCATGAGGCCAGGGTACGTTTCAATCTCGACTTGTATAAATAGGTCTTACCTATTTCCACCGGACAACAAGTCTCGGTCAGGAGAAATATACTACATACACTCTCGAAAGGCAACTTTGCAAGCTCTCAAAAGCTTCCATCTCTTGCAAGCTTCCTAAGCTTTCACTTTACGATACAAGTCGAGATACTACTCTCCTCAACACCTTTCTTTGCTTCCCTCCCCAAATCAACCCTTCTCCTCCACTTTGTGACCGAACAAGTCCGGAACGGCCATTTCTTGGTTTAGGCCGGACTTGTACGGATCGATCTCTCGAACCTATAAAGTGCTCACGTGCAACACATTTGTTTAGGGTTTGAATCGGTTTCTCACTCACTCACGAAATTACCGAAATCAGTGAGAAACGATTTTCACCCATAAACAACTGGGAAATTCAATCATTGACACTTTGTGTCCTAGTTGATAGATAGAGTCGTCCTCTATTGACTTAGGTTTTCTCTGTTAAACATAATTAGATCTAAAACTAAAAGACTTCGCTTGATAACTCGTGAATCAAGGTACGACTATCTAATATCTTGATAGTTTGTGCATCTGATCTTTTTTTCTGTTATCTTTTCAAGCAAAATAGATAATAATCGAAAAGTTTTATTCGTCTTAGACTTTGTGATTCTTCAAGATATATATCTAAAAATTATTCTTAATTGATAAGTTAAAGATTGTTCTTGAGAGGTGGTAAAGAATATAAGCTTCTCACACGATTGAGTGTATGTGTTCCACATTTGTGAGGTTTGCTAGATTTTTATCTTGCAAGCAGTTTCCAAGCCTTGATAGATAAACTTATGGTTGAAGAATTAGAAGCTTGTATCATTAATTAATGAAAAGAAAATGAACTGAAATGGGTTTTTTGAATCTGGAGATTGTTGTTGGTTTGGTAAATAAAGTAGTCTCCGTTCTTCAAGGCCAAGCTCTGATGGGGAGAAAATAAGCTGGATGATGCATGCATATATAATACTGGTGAAGAGACTCCTTGAAATCAACAAAAGAATGGGTGTGTAAGCCTTATAAACCTTTTATGTACCTTAAAGCTTCCATTCTTCTTTGTAGTTACTCCCAAAAAATCTGGGTCTCGTCATTGTTCGGTAGAATTCCAGTTCACTTTGCATAGTTTTTACAAATTGAGGTCAAAGTCGAAGCAATAAGGAAAAACACCATGGTTCTCGCGGCTGTGGTGCAAACACAGTTTTGATATTCTTATGATGTAATTGAAAGTTGTAATCGAGATGTGTATGCACCTAATGTATTCCAAACACAACTACGATTGATTTTAAGAAAGAAAATGATTCTCGATTATTTATTCTCGTTTTGTTTATACGTTTCATTTTACCATTCGATTTAATTAGTGCTAAAATTACAAAAACATTTTGAGTTATTTACTCCTAGCTCTTGGTAGTCTTTTGAAGGCCTAATTTTATCAATGAGAAACAATACGGAGTCCATGGTTACTTTAAAATCCATAACCACAGAGCCGTTGCACATATTTACTTTAAAACCTTAAGAATTGATCTCAACATACACATCCCATCCATCCATACTCCATCATATCATACATCTCAAATCTTAACAAATTTTGCATAAAATTTCAAAACCTCAAAGAAATTCTCCAACGGCTAGAATATTCTCTCAAAACCTCAAATCTCAACAACCTTTTCAAAAACTTTCAAATCCTCAAAAGAAATTCTTAAAGGATACAATTTTCTTGTCTATAAAACCAACTCAATTCTCCTCTCTCTCAATCTCTCACAAATCCCCTTCCCCAAAAATCCCCTCTCTCTCAAATCCCCCCTCTCTCAATCTATATTCTATTATGGCTGGATCATCATCAACATCAAAAACGTAAGCTAATTTTTTTTTCTTTTTCTTCAATTTGATTGATGAGTGTCAACGTTCTTCTTCTTTTATGTTTGAATGTTGTAGTTTCCCCTCAAATCCTAATTTTTGATTATGAGGGGGAACTCAGCAATTTGTTTCTTCTTTTATGTTTGAATGTTGCACTTTCCCCTCAAATCCTATGAGGGGAACTCAACAGATTTGTTTCTTTTGATGTTTAGTGTTGTTATCTCGAATTAATTGGTACAACTTGACGAAATACATCGATATCTATAAATGAGACAGCGAAGAGCTAACATAGCATATGTTTCTGTCGATCATGTTATCGCCAGGCCAATCAACCATCATCCAAAAAAATAAATAATCAGAACCTAAAACCCAATTCATCTCTCCATAAATCTTTGAACACAATTCACTAATCATAATAATATAAAGTATTAGGAACTCGATATGTTTAAACATACAAAACCTTAAAAAGGGATTGGCAAGAAGACGCGGGAAGAGAACATATCATATGTTTCTGTCAATCATGTTATCGCCTTAGGGCAACCATTCCCAAATTAAAAATGGACTAAAATATTTTAATGGATACCCTACGTTTCCAAAAATAATTCAAAACCTAAAACCCAAATCATCTCTACATAAACTTTTTAACGTAATTCAACTCCATGTGTTTATACATACAAACCTTTAAAAAGGAATTCACAAGAAGATGACAATAAATATATTTTTAACATTAAAAATTGAACTAAAATTCTAAATTCAACTAGGTTGATTGTTGAAATCCTCTCATAATCAACAATTTAGATTTGAGAGGAAACTCAAACATAAAAGATAAGAACTTCTTTAAAAATGTTTGAGTTAAGAGAGTTTCAAAATCATGAATAAGATTTTGAGACATATATCTACTCACCTAATTTGATCTTAAACTCAAAGAATTAAGAACATGATGAACTTAA
Organism: Papaver armeniacum; assembly: GCA_023531295.1. Classification (NCBI taxonomy): domain Eukaryota; kingdom Viridiplantae; phylum Streptophyta; class Magnoliopsida; order Ranunculales; family Papaveraceae; genus Papaver; species Papaver armeniacum. The sequence continues at coordinate 222,998 of JAJJWW010007806.1, read as the reverse complement.
ATTATGCAATTTCTAAATCTAGAGAGGTGTGAGAGAGAAGAGATTTGCGAGAGACTATTCACCAATTTGAGTCTGGTTTATTTAGGCAAAAAAAAAAATGTCCGTTCACGAAATCCCGACTCAAAAGTTTTTTTTTTTTTTTCTTTTGAGGATAAATCTCCCTCTTATACCGACTACATTGGTGTTTAGAGCAGTTAGATCATTACGAAGTTCTGTCACTGTGGTGTCCAATTGAGTGACTCTAGTTGACAAACCAGCCACTGACACAACCTCTTGATCTGGTTATGAAGACCTGTAACAAAGCAACCCCAGCATATAAGTTATATAAACATGGAACTATTCAGCAAGAAAATGAAACAAAAAAATCCTTAAGGGATTACAAACAAGAAGAATCCTTTCTAATACAAAGAAGATGATGAAATCCAAAGAATATCTATAAATGATCTAACGAAGAGCTAATATAGCATATGTTTGTGTCGATCATGTTATCGCCCGTCCAATCAACCATCATCCAAAAAAAAAAAATCAAAACCTAAAACCCAATTCATCACTCCATAAACCTTTGAACGCAATTCACTAATAATAACAATAAAGAGTATTAGGAACTCGATGTGTTTAAACATACAAACCCTTAAAAGGATGAGAACATATCATATGTTTACATCAATCATGTTATCTCCTTAGGGCAACCATTCCCAAATTAAAAATGGACTAAAACATTTTAGTGGATACCACTGCATTTCCAAAGAAAAATCAAACCTAAAACCCAAATCATCTCTCCGTAAACTTTTCAACGCAATTCAATTCCATGTGTTTAAACATACAAACCCTTAAAAAGGAATTCACAAGAAGACCACAATCAATAAACCTAATGCAAAAAAAAAAAAAAAAAAAAAAAAAGTAATAAAGATTGAAAATTTATTTTTACCATCAAAATCTGAACAAAAATTCTAAATTCAACTAGGTTGATTGTTGAGTTCCTCTCGTAATCAACAATTTAAATTTGAGAGGAAACACAAACATAAAAGTTAAGAACTTCTTTAAAAATGTTTTAGTCGATAGATTCTCAAAATCATGAATAAGATTTTGAGACATCTATCTACTCACCTAATTTTATCGTAAAATTAATCACTAAACTCAAAGAATTGAAGAACATGATGAACTTACATTCTGCTATTTAGAAATTTAGAGAGGTGTGAGAGACTATTCACAAATTTGAGTCTGGTTTATATAGGCAAAAAGAAAAAATAACCGTTATAGAAATCCAACTCAAAAGTTTCTTTTTTCCTTTGAGGACAAGTCTCCCTCTTATACCGACTATATTGGTGTTTAAAACACTTAGATCGTTGTGAAGTTCTGTAACTGTGGTGTCCGATTGAGTGACTCTAGTTGAAAAACCAGCCCATGATACAACCTCTTGATCCGATACTGCAGACCTATAACAAAACAAACCCAGCATATAAGTTATATAAACAGGGAACTACTCATCAAGAAAATGAAACAAACAAATCCTTAAGGGATTTATAAAGAACAAGCATTCTTTCTAATACAAAGAAGATGATGAAATCCAGCGATATCTATTAATGAGCCAACGAAGAGCTAACATAGCATATGTTTCTAGTCGATTATGTTATCGTCGGGCCAATCAACCATCATCCAAAAAAAAATAATTAAAACCTAAAACCCAATTCATCTCTCCATAAACCTTTGAACGCAATTCACTAATCATAACAATAGAGTATTATGAAATCGATGTGCTTAAACATTCAAACCCTTAAAAAGTGAATGACAAGAAGACGCGGGATGAGAACATATCAATCATGTAATCGCCTTAGGGAAAACATTCCCAAATTGAAAATGGACTAAAACATTATAATGGATACCCTACGTTTCCAAAGAAAAATTCAAAACCTGAAACCCAAATCATCTCACCATAAATTTCTAACGCAATTCAACTCCATTTGTTTAAACATACAAACCCTTAAAAAGGAATTCACAAGAAGATCACAATCAATAAACCTAATGCAAAAAAAAAAAAAAAAAAAAAAAAAATTGATATTAAATTTATTTTTACCATCGAAAACTGAACTAAAATTCTAAATCCAACTAGGTTGATTGTTGAGTTCCTCTCATAATCAACAATTTAGATTTGAGAGGAACTCAAACATAAAAGATAACAACTTTTTATAAATGTTTGAGTTGAGAGAGTCTCAAAATCATGAATAAGATTTTGAGACATACTCACCTAATTTGATCTTAAAATTAATCGCTAAACTCAAAGAAGAACATGATGAACTTACATTCTGCTATTTAGAAATCTAGAGAGTTGTGAGAGAGAATATATGTTTGAGAGAGTATTCACAAATTTGAGTCTGGTTTACATAAGCAGAAAGAAAAAATAGCCATTACAGAAATCCAGCTCAAAAGTTGTTTGTTTTTTTTTTTTTTTTGAAAATAAAATGAAGCCGTTTGAAATGCTTTCTTTTCTTTTTTAAAAATAAGAATAATAGGCTTAAGTTTTCCAACCACATTTGAGAGATTGGACAAGTAGGGTTTTTTTTTAAAAAAAATAAGAGTGATTGTTATGCACTCATCCATTAGCATGTTCACAAGAGCCCGTGCCAGCAGTACAAACTTGAAATATGAGAAGCCATACTTTTTTGGAAATCCTAATAATCTTGGTAATAATATATCCAAGAGGAACACAAATGAAGCTCTTGTGCCTAAGAAGAATCAAAACAAATTTGTTAAAGCTGTTGTTTTTGTTCCGCCAAAAGATGGAGAGGTTATTAATATGGTATTCCTTCTTTAAAAAAAGTTTTGATAGTGAAACTGAAGACATTAGACTTGGAAAAAGAACAAGAATCTCTATGGACGAAGGTACAGTTCTCTCTGATGATGAGTCCTCTTCTCAACATAACATCTTGGATAGCAACACAAGCCTTCAGAATACTCAAATGGTCACAGCAGGAGCTCAGCAAATTGAAAATAAAAATATGGAGAACCATGTATACCTATTTACTCAGTTTAAACTTTTTTTTTCACATTCCTAATATTGCTTTTTCTATTTTTTCTTTGCTTACGTCTTTTATATTCTTTATTTCTGTTTACTTTTGTTCCATATATCAAGTTTTTGTTCTCTTCAGTTCTCATATTTACTTAGTTTGCTCAGGAGTTCCCAATCATTCTTATAGTACACTAGAAAACATCAAGGCTAGAAAACTCAGATTACACATAAATCTGTTACTTCCTATCTTTGTGTTATATTGTTGGCATTTTCACAACATGAAGATTCTTTCTTGGAATGTTCAGGGTTTCAAAATAAATTAATACTAGAGAACATTTAAGAGATCTTGTTAGATTCCAAAACCATGACATGATATTCTTATGTGAAATTAAACTTGAGGAGAATAAAGCTAGACCTTTACTAAAATCATTTAACTTTCCAAATATTAAGTTTCTTGATCCAATAGGTCTTTCAGGAGGTTTAGTTCTTATGTGGAAAAATGGGTTTAGTTGTGAAATACTTAGTTGTGCAAACAATATGATACATGCTCTCATCCAAGATGATCCAAGGCTACCAGAATGTCTTCTTTCCCTATGTATGGTTATTGTAATACCAAGAAGAAGAAAAATTAGTGGGGTTTTATTGAAGAAGTAGACAATAATATTATGATACCTTGGCTTCTTCTGGGGGACTTAAATATTCATCTTATTTCTTTTAATAGTTCTTCTTCTTCAAGTGATGGCTGGATTAATTATTTACTTCAATACATTGGATTAGAAGGCATTGGTTTCATTGGTAAAGAACATACTTGGACAAGTAATAATCTGGGCACAGGATATAAGAGATCTAGAATTGATATGCCTTTGGGAAATGGAGAATGGAACACTAACTTTCCAGACTCCAAACTACTTCATTTGGTTCAAGCTGGAAATAATCATTGTCCCACAATGTTGGTCACTGACTATAATCAACCAAAACTATGGAAACCTTTTAAGTTTTGTTTTACCTGGTTACATGATAAGTCATGTGCTGTAGAGATTGCTAAGGCTTGGGATAAGGAGGTTCAACGGTCTGCTGGTTTTAAACTTCTCAAGAAACTTCAACTTACTAGAATAGCTCTATCAAGATGGAACAAAACTTATTTTGGTGACATAAATCAGAGAGTATATATGCTTCAAAATTGGTTGAATGAGATACAACAATTAGATCATTCATCTGACAATACTTCCAAGGCTTTTGAGATTAATGTGCAGATTAAAAAATGGCACCAGATTCAACATGATTTTCACAAGAAAAAATCAAGAGACAACTTCTTGAAAGACATGGATAACAATACCAAGTACTTACATACCTTAACTAAGAGAAAAAGAGCAAGAAATAACATTAATTCTCTTAAAGATTCTGAAGGAAATTGGCTAATTGCAGAGATGATTTGTCTAAGTTGTTAACCAATCATTTTAAAGATATAAGTACTTCTTCTTCTCCATTGATACAAGAGCGAAGATACAATCACTTGCATCTGTAATCACTGAAGACGATAATAGAATGCTACTTGTACCTCCTACTAATGATGAAATTCTTAGTACCTTAAAAGGTATGGAAAACTAGTCTGCTCTTGGTCTGAAGGCTTTCAAGCGAGGTTTCTACAAGACACAATGGAATATTGTTGATCCCGAGGTCTCAATGATATGGTAAAAAAATCTTTTCTTCTAGATTTATGCTTAAATCTCTGAACAAGACCTACATCTCCTTAATACCTAAAACCAAGTAACCTTCTACTCCGTCAGAATTCAGACCAATTGGTTTGTGCAACATCTCCTATAAAATTATCTCAAAAATTATGGTTAGCAGAATGAAGCCTTTAATTTCCAAAATAGTATCTCCTTATCAAGCTACCTATGTTTCGGGTAGACTTATTAATGATAATACTATAATTGCTCATGAACTAATAATACATTCAACGAGGAAGAAAGAAGGAGAAAGTAGATGGATGGCTCTTAAAGTGGATATGAGTAAGGCCTTTGATAGGCTTGAATGGAGTTTTATACAGTTTTGGAGAGTTTTGGTTTTTCTAGTCAGTGGATACATCTCATTCATCAATGCATCAGTACTACCTCTTTATCTGTACTTCTATCCAACGAACAAAATAAAAATTGGAGCGATGGTCCCTATTTTCAATTGTGGAACACAAATTTAAGCTCATCTTATCGTAGGCCTCCACAGCAAAAACTCAATGGTAAATGAACAGTCATTTTTTTTTTAATTTTCTTTTGGGTTAAAGCTTAAAGCCCAAATGTTATTTTTAAACCAAGCTTAAAGCCTTTGTCGGATATGCGTGAATGACATTGTTATCTTCGCACGCACATTTTATATTTTGGCACCCATATCGGGGATGATGCGGGAGCGGGACACTGACCTTTTTTTGCCTCTAGTTGATTCACAATTGTAAGATAATAGAGAAAGATGTACGTCGTCCTGGTGGACACAAATTCAAGATTAAGATTTCTTATTGGGGGCATCTGTAGAGTTTGATACATTCGAAACATTAAGTGCAGTGCACAAAGATTAAAAAAAAAAAAACGAAATTCTTCCATAAAATCAAAATGAAAATACAAGTTGTTCTTTCACAAGAAATCCATGTGGACGAGTCTTATACAATTTGTTCTTTCACAAATAGAAACACTTGCCAAAGTTTTTGTTTTAACTAGTAGCATTTCCAGTGATGCACTGAGCTACCCATCCCGCCTGTTAGAGCATTGCACACTTGAATACGCCAGTCGTGGTTCTTGATGCTCTGGAGAGACAGAGAGAGAGGGGGTTATCAGTGATCTCGGCAGGGAACATGGCTTGCAAGAGGTCATCTTAATGATCTTCATGATGGAGCAGCCTGAAAAGCTCACTTCTCACTTGTGAACCTCTAAATAACATTCCAAAAAATAGTGACTTAAGCTTTAACGTGTTGGAGCTGACTGAAATGCATAAGTTATACTAACATTTTCATTCTGGCAGTTATAATCCTCATAGAATCTACAAGAAAAGAGGATGCCACAGAAAAAACCCTACTAATTCTCCAGATACTTTCCGCGCGATCCTTTGCTGTAAAACTAAGATCCCGGTTCAAGCCATGCCTAACATCGTCATCGTCAAGGATGTAAGATAGCTTTTCTTAGACAGTTCATATTGATGATCAAGGTCCCTGAACTTACAGCTTCAAGCCACTGTTGCAAGGGAAATTTTTGTGCCTTTACTAACCTTGGATAAACCTTTGCCAACCTGCATAAAAGAGTATATATCTAAAGGAACAAAAGCATAAATTTCCACTACCGACCCTGCTACAGAAAGAAAACTACGCAACTCCAAAAGAAGTTTGCACCATCAAAAACCTGAATGGATGCACAAGTTTCCATACATTTCATACGGCATAAAAGAGAGAGCAAAAAGGAAACTATTTGAAAGAAATCAAAGCATCTTCTAGCAAACGAGAGAATCACCCTAAGAGAATAATCACCTGCTGAACTTACAGCTTTAATCGTTTGTAAAGAGACCCTTCGAACTTATTTATAATATGATCTAACAAGTCTGTCAACCTAGGAAACCAGCTTATATACTACTCAAATTCAAATGATACATACGAGATAAACCAAACTAACAGAAATGTACTCAGATTTCATAATATGATACCAACTGTGTATGCAAATAGTAAGTGACACCAGCAGATCAATAGCATTCCTCTTATCAACTCTTAGTTCGTTCTGTCCCTCTCCACAGAATTTTAGAATAAAAACGAGTTTGGCCTCTGCCCAAATCTTAAACAAACTATGAGACAAACTGACAAGCAACAGCAATTTTAGAAAGCAAATATCTGCAGCATTCTCAAATGGTAATGGACTTTGTGGGGAGGACAAAGTTGGAATTAGGACAAAGTAGTACGCGGGAATTTCCAAAATAGAATGGTCTAATATGACCTGCACCAACCTGTTCTAAGTTCTAGTAATCACTAGCCACATTGACACCAAATAAATTACACATCAAGGGACTTTGTTAATCGATCCTTCCCGTGGAGATGGAAACCTAGCATTATTTATTGACATCCTAAGCAGGAATGGTTGTGGTTAACCACATAATGGAAATGTATGTCATATGACAATTAGCAACCTAAAAAAATATGTCTTCTAATGGAAAAAAGAGTAAAGCAAGAATGAGATTGTTATCTTCAGACGCAGATTTTATATTTTGGCACCCATATGTTGGATGTGCCATCATGGTACACCTGCACACCATATCGACACATATATATATATATACCTCATGAAACCATGATACAAACCGTATTGTTATGTACTCTCTTTTGGTATTGTTACAGGTTTGGGTTAGTTTTGGTTGTTTCTGATTAGTGTGACCTTATACATAAGGTGTTGAAGTTGATTCTTTCCTTTCCCCATGATGCAACCAGGTCGTTGTTGTATAAACACCCAACATCCCATCACATACTAAATGCTTAAAAAACTTTACTCTAGTTTGGAATACAAAGTTTTTACAGTTTACGCAAGGACATTTCAGATATCCATTTTCATCGACAGACAGAACCGTGTTCATAAGCATAATCTATAAGTGCAAGTTCTCCATTACGATATTCCGTAGAATAGGGATCCAAGTGTAGCCAATTCTTATTTATCATCTTCAACTACCTTTAAAGGTGTGAACAAAGTGAAAATTAAGTAGAAACATGAAACAAAATTATAACACAGTAAAATTGACTAAGGGCTAGTTAGTTAGGATACTCTACACATCATCCATATTATCTGAGAAAAAACAATGTTATAGTACATTTGCATCCTCTTGTGATAAAATGGAATTTTCAATTGAAAATTAATATCCAATCTATAAAAGATGAGGTGCAAATACTATAGTTCAGTAAATTTTCTAAAGATAATCAATATGATGATTAGAACCTCCCAAACTAACTATATCCCCAGTTCAAATGCCATAAAATTTCACAAAACTGTACAAAGATCTTATTATATAAACAAAACTCCTAGTCTGCTTGGGCTTCATTCTCATCACTGATATCCTAATTTCTGATGTTAATGATACCATAAACCAATTCAAAATAAATGACCTAAATAATCTAGACTGGACCTTGTCTCTCTGAGTTGATTATCACAGGAGATGAACGTTTTTAAAACCCTAACTTCACACAATCTAGACTGGATCTACAGATTACTAAATTTAAGTCTAACAATTCTCTATTGATGAATAATACTTTTAAATAATAGTTACGAAACAAACATCAATCACAGTTTAAGCTAGAAATCGAAATCAATTATGGACAAATTAATTGGGTTTTTAGGAGGAGAACGTACCAACGAATTCAAGGAATCACACGAATTGAGAAATTGATTTTAGGAGGAGACGAAACCAATTGATTTTAGCAGGAAATCACTCACTGATTGAACTTCATGAGAGGAGTTGAAGTTCCCCTGAAAGAAATTTGAGAAAAATCAAGGCGGAGAAACTAATGAGAGAGAGAGAGAGAGATTTATGTTTCTTTTGTTTCCCGAGAAAATGAGGCACCGAATGAGGCCAAAATTGAAATTGGCGCTAAAGTGGAAAGTATCCCGCCCAGACCAATATTTTTTCGTGGCAATTCTCCGTGACGGCAATAGCACATTTTGACCGGTCAAATAGAATAAAGCAGGTAACTATTTATGACGGCATATTTTGCCGGTGACAACTGTTCCGGTCCATATTGCCAATTTGCCGTCACAAAAGTAGGGACGGAGCCAGGTTTTGAGAAATGGGTAGGCAAGCTATGAATTGGTGGACAATTTAGGGGGTGCCAAATGGGTAAAAATGAATATATTGGGCTAAAATATGAAAAATTAGGCTTCGAAACCAGATGGGCTGGGTGGGAAAGTGAACACCCACCCTTCCAGGTGGCTCCACACTAGTGACGGACACAATTGGTGTCACACTTGACCAGCTTTTGTGATGGAAATCCCAAAAGATCCGTCACATTTGCCTATCATTTCTTATTTGATGTTCCTGGTATAGTATATATTTCATATGGTATGGATTTATTTTAGATTTGTTGTGGTGGTTGACAATTTTTAGTGAAGATGAGCATATCTAGTTACTAACCTTTGTCAGGAAACCATGATTTTTCCATCCTTTGAGGGATTATTCACAATAGGAGTTCATAGGCACAATTAAACATTCACTGAAAGAACTGAAACAATCTTGCATCTATATACCAGCTATTGGAGTAATGGTAGACGACTATCACTATCAATATGCATAAGCAAGATTAATACAAACAACTTTGTTCCATCGATTTATAATTTATAAAATTCTATTGTTCTGAGATTAAATTATGACATTATCTCCTCCCCACAGATGTCTCAAAATAAAACAAAAACAAAAAACTATTTCGCACATTATCATGTAAATACCGCTAAGAACAGCGTGACTTAATCAGCACAAGATATCATCAAGAAAGATAAAAGTACATAAACACACCCATAAGCAAGTGATTTTCAAGATAAACAGTTTTCTAGACAACCTCAAGTGTAGTCTCGTAGTCAGCTGGAACCGCAGGTCCATGGAGCTAGGTTCATCATTGCTGCAGCAACATTGGCAAGACCACCCTCAGGAACATCAATCTAACTCCTGAAGCTGAAATAACAAACACAAAATCACCATGAGAAGTTCTTTTCTTTCATGTTTGATATTGCGGAAAACATCTCGGTTCACTTACCGGTTGAAGAGCGTGGGAAGTGAGGATCTGCATGTTGACATTTTTATCGAGACGGGGTTCTCCTTTTTTGTTCCTCTTCACCACATCTTCAGCCATGGTCGGCAGTAATAAGATAAACTCCACCACCTTGTTTGATCGCATCAAGATCATCCGGAAGAGCAACATATCTATTGATTAGACAGCATACAAGATACAAATTTTACAAATTAATCATAACTCTGAAACTTTAGAAAAATGAACAACCAAACTAAGAATGAAAACAAAATATCCAATACCACATTACAAGCAGAGAACGATGTTTGAAATATTCAAGGCTAGTGCTATCACGTGAACAATGATCTTTCTTTACCATTTTTACAAAGCAAAAACAAAGAACAGTTTTTCTTTTCTTGTCCTTTTTTTCAGACTTCACAGTTTGCACTGCAGAAATCTCGAACAAACAATAACTGACAAGAAAGAAAAACACAGATAATGTTGCACCAAGAACGCTTGGACACACAAACTACACTAAATAATACTTTGAAACAAAAGGAAAGTTTTCCCCAAGTATTAATGGGATAAGGCAGAACATATTTCACACTTCTTGGAGAGTCCAGCAGAAACCCGACTGCACGATTAGGGCAATTCTTATAGTAGATGACAAAAAACAATTACCTTGACAGCTTGATCAACAAGCGACAACAGTTGCATCTATATCACCAGTATGTCCAACCAAGTCACTATTTGGAATGTCGATACGTACCTGAGAACAAAGAATTACACAATAACTCACTATATATAATCAACTTGAAACCCATTAAGATGTTTGAAGCATTCTAATTATCAAATCATTTGCGGTACTTGATCGAATTTTCCACTAAGAAAAGCATCCCTTTCCTTCTCACCACCTTCCAAGGCCTTCATTAGCGGCTGGGTATTGAATGCAATTCTACTATCACTTGGTATTTCAACATATTCCTCCACATCTTCTTGAAAGTATCCAGATCTGCTCCTGTTCCAGAAGGTAACATGTTCAGCCCCACTGTTGAATGAATATGATGATATCATATTAGAGATCAGCCAAAAACGTATACAAATCTACTCAACAACAAATTAAGAAATAAGAATATCCCCCATACCTGCAGGCAAAAGTACGGACACCACTCTGCACCAAGTATTCACCAGATCTTCTATCAATATCTGGTGTTGAAACTAGATATTTGTTTGGAAGCTTCAACTCCCCATCATACTGGAGCATATCAACATAATGGATCCATGGGAATCTAACCCGGTCAAAATCCTTGAAGTTGTTGTAGTTGTATTAAGGGCCTTGGCAAGCATAGTCATACGATCCGCACAAAAGTTGAAAGTCACAACAGCATCACCGTCCAAAACTGGGCCAACAGCCTTGCCACTATCATCAACTATAACAAATGGAAGCAAGTATTGGTCATTGGCCTTTGGTTCTGCCCTCAGTGTACCAGCTGAAGTCATTATTAACCGAAAACATACAATTATATCATTCGATAATCAAGCAGGTGTAATAATGATTTAACAAATACTTACATCATAGTACGAGTTTGGAAATCTACAGGGTACCAGGGATAGCCCTAACTGAATACAGTCCTACAAGAAAAGATACCTAACTTTGAGAGGTATTTTTTTTGCGAGGGGGTATACCAGCACAAATGGTCTATTTCGGACAGATTGGGTGTATTTCTGCACATAAAACCTTCAAGCTACAATGTCAAGAGAGTTTCTAATACCTCGTAGCGGTCCATTGTGACATTCATGCGACCACCGCCAGACGCAATTTCTCCATCAACGCCATTTGCTCGCAATTGTGCAAGGTAATAGTTTCAACAAACCCTACATTTGAATCATCCAAAACATCACGACCGTCAGTGAGAATATGAAGGCAGATTCTTTTGGCACCCCTCTTGCTAGTATACTATGGAGTACCAACAAAGGAGAACCAATTGAAAGACACCATAAAACCTACTCGCTTTGCTTCCTGATTGAAAGAAAATCTCAAATCCTGGTTTAACAATTTTAGCAACCTTTGAAATTTGAATATAAAGCATCAGCTTTCAGATGAGCATTCAACTCTTAAGTATTAGACCTAACATTAAATTTGCACCTGTACAACATGCACAATGACTCCACTAGTACAGGCTACGTAATTTCAAGTCTAAGGAAGTCACCTTTGGCTAGTTCTTTGATTTCATCAACATCATCAATGGTAGCATCATCATCGTCATTGGAAGCTGCTTCATTTGTATCTATATCTTATTTATAAATTAAAGTAAGGAAATCATATTACACCAACTAAACAGATAAAAAAAAAAACAATAGACATGAGAATAAAACTGAACTTTAAACCATCATGGAAAAAGAAAGTTTCGGGTTGTTTCCTAAAATCACTGTCTAAGAAAATGTTCATTATATATGAAAAAGAGAGTTACGGTCCATTGTAAATATTGATGAAGGATGACAAAATACTTACGTTCAGAGCTGAAGGGAAGATGACCATTATTTACTTGAAAGTCTTGAGACCATATCCACACCGTGAAGATCAGTTTTGCAAAGTCATAATTGTGGGGCCTCTTGACTCATTGGGATCGGATTGAAGTTGAATGATTTTGAGTAATCCCAAAGGGAACATCTTACATCCCACTTAAACGGTAGAACTGGAATTTCTTTCAACATCTTTTGTAGGTCACACTGGTGGAAACGTCTACATAGAATTGTGAGGTTGACATTAATATTATTAAGCTAGAACATAAATTCCTCTAGAATCCAAAAAGCACTGTAATGAACCTGTATCAAACTAATCACAAGCTCCATTTGATACCAATAAAATTGCTTAACGAAACCTCACGCCAATGCTTATGAGAATGCAAGGGCTATTTTACTACATAATCCTTCCTCCAATTTACTAACCTTATGCACTTGTCTATTTAACAAAATCTAGAGATATTCATTACAGTATTCCACAACTCAGGTTTCATTGTTATTGTTTCATGATAGCTTTCAAAATTTAGTAGGCTACATATGTATGCAACTACCGATCTATAAATTGGCATCCCAAAGTCGGATAGAACTGAGCATACCTGCACAATTTTTTACCAGTTTTTGTTAACGGGGACTAGCCCCAATACTTTAGAAGACCTGATTTTTTTATATACTTTCAAGAGCTATGTTAGCAACAAGTTTTTACTTTTTACAGAACCTGACAAAGACTTCCGCCAGAAAAAGGTTTCAGAATGTCGGGCATATATGTCAGTGGCCTGCCTTTGAAGCCTTAATTTCTTTCTAAATTGGGACATGCATGGCCTTCTGCCCGTTTAAACAAACATCCCCGTAAGAAAGAAGAGTGTGAAACAGAATAAGAAAAGGTCGAACAATAAGAAAAACAATCATAAGAACTAAATACCATGGTTCTGTTGTTCCACGTAATATACACTAGTTAAGCATTCACATGCTTGACTTGGGGTCCAACCAATGAATTAGGGAACTTAACCTTGCCAGTAGTACAACAGCCTGTTAAGCCTCTATCTCATCTCAATTTAAGCAACATAGGCGCTCTAGATCCAAGTTAAATGTGGATCTATACACTTCCAGTGGAAACATGTGGAGGACTGGAGGGGCCTGAACTCAAAACTATGTACAGCAAAAGTCTTCTAAATTTATTGATTTTTTCCTACTTAAAACAGGAAGAAGGTTAAACTTATCAACAATATGTGGGAAGGTCAGACAACTCAGACCAAACCATCTTAACCACCAAGAATGAAAGCTACCCAATCGACCCGGAGGTTTAACTCAAGTATGCTGATGGTTATTGGTCATCTAATCAACATCTAGCAGTACAATATCACTCTCCAAACAAGACAGGTTCAGGTTCAAATGATATACTTGCTAAGTAGGAACGCCAGAAGTAACAAATGAAATGGTAGAACTGGTAAATGTAACGGTAGCTAACCTGAATGCATCTTGAAGCTGTCTACTTTCAGGATCCAGTTTTAAACCAGTGGAAAATGCAACTGTTGCATCATCAAGCTTCTGCACCAAGTGCAGCAAAGATTATCAAAAAGGATTTCTTCAAACAAAAAGGAAGAAGAAAATTAACCAAGAAGAAAAAATTGACGAATTTTCTACCCAAACTAACTTTTAGTGTCCAAACAGGATTTTTTTTTTTTTTTGTTTGTTTAATTTTCTTCTAGAAGTCGAAAAGCTACTTCTTCCAACAGACACGTACGTATAACTTTTTGACTCAATTAAGTTGTAAAGAACTTTTTGTGTATATCCAAACAACCTCCAGTTAGCAACATGCTAGAGTATTTACGGTGGGATAATTTATTTACTTACGATTAAATGACCAATAACCATCAGCTGTTAGATAAGTAAATAAAGTGTCCCACGGTAAATACTCAAACCATCAGCTGTCTGATTGTTTGTAATGCTGAGCAAAAAAAATTAATAAAGTACGCCGTTCTAGGCAGAATATCCGTAGAACCAATGTGAATTTTTTTTATTTTGGCTTGCCCGTTGCCAAATGAGAACAAAAAAGAAGCACATGGGATTGATGCAAGGAATAAAGATAGCTATATTTCTGGGAGCAAACTCTAGGCAAATATGAAGTCGCATGGATACAAGTTATACTTTGGAATGAAAGGAAATTCCAAAACTGTTTTTGTTTAGGAACAAGGAAGCTAAATTTTTGTAGAGCAAAATGCTTTTAATCCTGACTTCTAGTATCCAAATACTCTCATATTGGATATCGTTTTAGAAGTTATTTTCAGAACTTCTTTAGAAAAGCTAAAAAATTATTTTGAAATGTCTTCCAGAAGCAACAAGATGTAAAAGCCTCTGAAGCAAACCGTATTTATTTACAATTTTCGGGTTTAACTTTTGCTTTTCGCATCCAAACACCCTCCAAATTTTATAATTGAAACAGAAAAAAAATCTTTCAGTGAGATAAATTATTTTTACTTCAGACTCGTTCAGCTTGAGCTTTGCTTAGATGGTGCTTAAACCATTAAAATCTAGTGTCTCGGTAGTACTTCAGACTCGTTCAGCTTATACTTAACATGGTTCCATAAGCTTCGCTTGGGTGGTGCTTAGACTATCAAAATCTAGTGTCTCGGTAGGTCTACTGCTTATTATCCGTAGGTCTACTGCTTATTAAAAAAAATTATCAAAAATGACTGCTAATATCATGCGGTTCCTGTCATGTCCGAACCAATATTTCAAACAGAACTGGCATTTGTTTGACAGGACAGGACCCACGTGATATTGGCAGTGATTCTGATTTTCTTTTTTTTTTTGTTTTGATATGCGGCAGACCTACGGATAATATAGTAGAAGCACTACTGAAACACTAGATTTTCACCAAATGCTACTCATAAGAACTCATTACCATGGTTCCGTGTTGCCACATGATATACATTACTTACATTATCATAAGAAGACCTCAATCAACGATTCGGGTAAGAAGACCTCAATCAACAATTCGGAACGAGCTGAAACCTACCAGGACTACGACTATCTTTTAAGCCTCTATCTCAATTCAAGCAATACAGTCGATTAGAGTTAGACCCAAGTTAGATGAGGGTCTATACACTTACTGTGGAAACATGTGGAGGGGCCTGAACTCAAAACAATGTATAGCTAAAATCTTCAAACTTGATCAAAACCTTCTACTTTAAACAGGAAAGAAGGTTAAACATACCAACAACATTTGGGAAGGTCAAATGACTCAGACTAAACCATCTGAACCACCAAGTATAAAAGGAGCCCAAGCCCAATCAACCCGGAGTTTTTAACTCCACTGTGTTGATGGTTATTGGTCATCTAATCGACATCTAGCAGTTCAATTTCACTCTCCAATGCTTTCAGGTTAGCTACCATTTCATATGTTCAGGTTCTAATAATAAACGGTAGAACTGGTAATAAATGAAATGGTAGCTAACCTGAATGCATCTTGAAGCTCTCTATTTTCAGGATCCAGTTTCAAACCATTAAAAAAAAAGCAACTGCTGCATCAAAGATTATCAAAAAGGATTTTTAAATAAAAATAAGTGAAGAAAATTAACCAACAAGGAAACGTTGACGAATGTGTACAATTAGCAGTTTGAGTGCTACGCCTGCCCTAAAAAACGCCTTAGGCCAGTATGGTGTTTCCAGCAAGCATCAACTAGCATCTTCAAAAGCAAGATCTCTTTAATTTAGATATACATGGCACAAACTCCTGTTGGATACCACAGCTGCATCACAAGGTTTTATGGTGAAAGCCTAAAAACAAATCACTAGATCGATCAACCCATCAATGGGAGAAAAAAAATACAGAAGACAGCTTGAAAGAAAGAGACTAAGAACCAGCAAATCTTTAAGATCAAATTCCAAATTTGAGAATACACGAAGAAAATGTGAAAATTGTGGATGCCAATGGTTGCCCATTTCAACTCCACTACAGGAAAACATGTTCCTCTGCATAGGAATTACACTATGCAGAAACTTATGATATTGCCATAAATACCATGACTTCTGGTAATAGCTGTTGAAAACAAAGTGAAGTCATTTTGGTCCCAAAATGTCTCGACACTGTACAAAACCTCAAAAGAAATATACACAATATATTTACCTTCTTGAACTTCCTAGAATTTGCTTGCTTCATTATTACATTTATGCTCCAGCCAACATATGATGGAATAGGAGAAGTCACAGGAATAAGAATCTCAACACCTGAACGATTACCAATGACAGCTGCAACTTCTATTGGCTTTAATCCGCCCTGTGACATGAAAGGTGATATGAATGAATCATCTCATAGGGTACCACCACTTCTTTTCAGATTAAGAAAACACAATAATAAACTACACAGATGATCGAGAATGTTGCGCCTTTCGAGCGCAAGGACGAAATAATTGAGATAATCCATTTGATCGTTCGGCTCGAAGAGACCCATGGAGCTTTATAAAGAGTCAAATTGAGATGCTCATTATGACAGATGATGCCCACACTAAATGAACAGAGACCAAAAGATCAGCTTACCATATCTGTAACATTTGGATCTGTACCAGCTTCAACCAGCAGCTTGATGACTTGTATTACCCCGCTGCAGCCTGCAAGTGGGGCTTTATTTCCATCTGCTCCACCAATTTCGATTAGCACCTGCCTACACAGATGAAAGTAATATTTACAACAAGTTATATAGGGTATATTTACAAACGGTGTGGCAAACATATGGAGACACCAAACAATCATTAGATATGCATATATGATGAAAACACCATCACCACTTGTATACACTCCCTAGAGACTCACTCAAAAGAAAAGGAAACAAGAGAAACATGGAAAGTTGATTTACATATGAAATCAAGAAAAAGAAATTTCATCTGCATGGATAAAAAAGGAGAAAGTTCACATAAACTGTACATAATTCGAAAAGTTAAAGCTCGAATCATACATACTAGTCTAAATAGATGCTACTACCTACTAAAGTCAAACAAGAATGTAGAATGGTATTTCTACCTTAAGTAATATCTCCACGCATTACCAATATTGGGAATAACTAGATGCATGAAATGGAGTAACATATCATGGAAGATCAAATTTAGCTGCAAAAATAAAATAGAAGGTAGATTCGGTGACCCCCTTACTTAACGAAAAAAAAGAGGAGAAACTATGGAAGTACAAGGAGTGATCCTATGTTATTATCAGATCCACGGACACATATGTACACAGAGAGGAGGTGTATCACGATCACACTAGCATTCTAACAAGTAAGCTGAAAAGCAAAAACTAACAAAGCAACATGAGGCAGAGATTCAACTCAACATGATAGGAAATGTATGCATTTAGTTATATCAAAAGAGCACCTTTTACAATCTATTGTATATCAAGGATTTAGCTTTAAATAATCCTAACTCGGAATTAAAATTAGCCTATGTCATGATCCAGCAGTCCCTTCTACTCGCATTGGCACCATGATCCAGAAGAATTTTTACAGGAACGTGATTGCCAAATTGCCAACAGCGGCAGCATACTGTAGCGGTGAGACAATATCATTTGCAACATCTACACTAATACCTTTGGAAAGCATCGAGGATATGACATCTTTGCGCCCTGCAACATGATAAAACATCAAGGACTCATTTAGGGTACTGTAAAATGTCTGAAAAACAATTTTGGAAAGTTCCCAAATTAGTTGTCATGCAACCTACCTTTCATACCAGCATAATGCAAAGGAGTACAATTTGAATCGTCTGGTATTTGAGGATTGATGCCCCCAATTCCAAACTTCTCCTAAACCCTAACATTCAAATTAACGAAAAAACAAAATTCAATCATACGGAAAATAAGATGCAAAAAGACTATACAGATCCAAGAACCATCCAATTTTAAGGAGTTACCCCCTAAATTACTTAAGAACTTCGCAGCAAAAGCCCTAAATTACTTAATACCTGTATATGGATGAAACAAAATGAGGAACCGCCCAATCTACTGGAGGACCATAAACACGAATAAGAAACAAACGGATTCAATAAAGAAGTAGTGGAAAATGAAGAGAAAACTCTGATAGGGGAACTTGCAGGTGGAGACTCCATGGAGGTGAGGTGAGAGAAGAAAAAGATGAAGAAGAAGAAATTTTCCTTCCGCAGATAAAACCAAGAAAAAGAAGAAACTTTTTAACTTTATCAAGTCAACGATTTGACTACACAGTAAATACTCAAGTCAATACGCCTTCTTGCTTATAAAAGTTGTCCCCCGGGGTAAATACTCTCAACATGGTAGTTACTTGGACCGAGTCTTGTCGAGGAATTGGAGGTAATGATTGTGATGGAAGACGGTGGTGTAAACCCAATTGAATTAAAACTTCTTTCGTTTTACGCGAAAGCAGGTAAGGTGGGAGGGATAATCCTCACGAAAAAAGAGAAAACGAGGATTTAATTCTCGCTTACTTATTACTAATAAAATATATTAATATCAGATTTTGGGCATCTTTAGTGTTTTAAATAACATTCTTTGGCGAGGATTGCTTCCTCCTCGCCCATATCCTCGCCCATATCTTAATTTCCCTCTCACCATTAGACCAAGACCTTACCCCTATGTGACGTGGCGAGACTGTACAAGTACCCCTTTACCTCCTCCACTAGATTCAACCTTATACAGCGCTGCAGTAGCGGAGCTAGACATCGGTTGTAGGGTGGACTTCACATTTTTCTTATGCCTGGTTTAAGCGTAAGATTTACTTATCTACTATGGCCCAACTCAAAAATGGCTATAAAGAAAATGGCTTTTTCTCTTGTTGGGGTTGGCTTAAACAAGCTCTAGTCACAAGGTAGTTTCGCGCCTGCAGTGCAACCAAGTTACTAGGTGGATGTACTTAGAGATTGTATGATGTACTCGAAAAATAACTAAATCGGTATGTTAGCTGCAGTCGAAAAATAATTAAATCGGCATGCTAGAAATTAGGTTCTAAAAGAAAAAGTAAAGGGGTATCTGGATATAGTTTTGAACATAATTAAAGTCGAGAAGCCAAAAATCCAGTTAGCAAAGCAGTTTCGTGAAGCAAATTGTATTTGTTCGCGGCTTCCGCTATTAGCATCAAATAGCCCCAAATTTTAGAATCAACTTCTTTAAAATCCTAAGCCATGCGAGGGCATGCGTCGAGCGGTGAGAATACCCACCCTTGGGTGAGCGTCCCCGCCCCCTTGAAAATTCTCCATTCCACTTTTCCTCAAATTATATGAATGTAACACTAAATACCGGTTCTATATTGAAAAAACAGTTTCACGCAACAACAACAAAAAAAAACAAAAAGACAGTCCTTCTCTGAACAAAAATAAAAACAAAAAAAAGAGGAACAGTTTCTTCCTTATGAAACTCGGTTCCTTCTCCGTCTTTCTATTGTCCTTCTCTGTTTTTCTGTTCTTCTGTTCTTCTTTTTTCATCATATATGTTCTTCTTAGATTTTTGTTGTAATTATAGTGTGTTTGTGTTTATTTTGCAGATACAGTTTTTGAAGATGAGATACTATTAGGGTTTAGGGTTTGTTTCTTTTAAATCTAGGGTTTCTGTCGTGGAGCAGAAGAAGGGTTTTGATTTGCATCTGAAATAAGAAAGTGGTGGTCTGAGATTCAATGGGTTTGTGAGAGTGTGATGGATGATTCGCAGTCTGCTAGGAGAAACGGAGGGTTCAGGCCATGTTACCACATGGGAGAAACGGAGGCTTGGTTTTTTTAGGGTTTGTAAAAAAAAAAAAAAAACTATTAGAACGTTAATCCTTATAGGGGTTTTTCATTGTTGGATTTTCAATGGAATCCTGATTTTTTATCTGTTTCTTCCTTACTTTTGATCTGTTTTCAGTAAAAGTTGTTTCTTTTAAATCTAGGAACTCTACTGTTTCTGTGGCCCAATTTTAATCAAGGGAACATTATCTATATACCCCTAATATGAAGCCTATTGAAAAATACCCTTTCAAACTTAAAATATACCCCCAAACTTCTAGGAGCCCAAAACCCGGATTAGTAGTTTACTAAAGTACCCTTATATAAATCCTCGTATTACCATTATTTGGTTCAATTCATTTGGTTTCTCTTCCTCTCTCTCGCTCCCAGGATGAAAACCGAAAAACAAATCAAAAAATTGAAGAAAACTGAAGGTTTACATATTAAATCTTTGAAAATCAAACACCACATCGATCAAAAACCAGGTATATTAATATTATTACATGATCTAAAAGATCAAATCGATCAAACACACAAAAAAATGAAAAAAAAAAAAATAGGTTTCGAAATCGATTTGTTGTGGATCTTCAACAACAACATTTTGAAAAGATCAAACCGAAGGTAAACATCGATTTTTTATCTCAATTAAGTTTACATTTTATTTGATTCATCGAATTTCATTTCCAATGATTTAATTTTTTTCATATCGTTCTTTTTTTTCTATTGGATTCATACTAATTTTGTTTGATTTAATGTTGCATGTGTTTGGAAACAACAAAATCAATCAGCTTCGTTGGTGCTAAGAAAGCGATAAAGGAAGGTCTACTTGGTTTACTTGATTTTGTTCAATTTCATAGTGATTTTGTTTTATTTACCGATTTTGATACATTTAGTGTTGCACTATTTTGTGATTTATTTTGTTGTTTAGTAGCAATTTTATCTTTGGTACCTATGTGATGCCTGGCTTGATGAATTAGTTACAAACGCATTTTTATGTTTGAATTTAGATGCGATTTTAAGTTCGAGAAACAATCATTTGAACAGTAGGAGTTCGAGAGAAGGAGTAAGGAGTTGGCAACACTAGCGAGAAATCAAGGTTGGAGAAACAAGTTGATTTTCTATGTTTCACTTTTTTTCGCATGTCTTTTCACTATCAATAACCTATCGAATAATCTTATATGCTTTATTCTCTATTGAGTGTTGTGGCCTTGTACAAAGAGCACCATTGGGTTCAAAATAAGCTTTTAGCACTTCAATTGTCCTGTAGCTATCGGGTTAAATACCATTGGACATTGTCTCATTATGATTTCTCATTTACGTGAAAAAAGTATCCACAATTTGACCAACTGCATAATGGTGCCTCATGCGACATGTATTCTTTAGTTAATCGAGAGTAAGATTAGGATAATCAAGATTCATAAGTTCTTGGTGTTAGTAGATGTTGTGGTGGTGGTGATTGTAGGTGTTGTTGGTGTTAGTAGATGTTGTGGTGGTTGTGATGGTAGGTGTTGTTGGCGGTTATTGTTGTTGTTATTGTTGTGGTTGCATTGTTTGCAGCAGTGGTGGTGGTGGTAGTGGATGTTGTGGTGGTGGAAGTGGTGATTTTTGTGTTTTGCGAAACATTGTTGGTGGTGGATATTGATGCAGGGAGGTGATGGTGGTGGTAATAACATAGCAATGTTGGTGTTGTTGTTTTGGAGGTGGTGATGGTGGAGTTTGAGAGAGTTTTTAATTATGTATGACTATCGTAGGACTAAAAAAGAGTGGTAGTGGACATGGTAGCAATTCCATGGTTTTTTTAGTTATGAAATAGTTGATTATTCTGTATCTACTGACTATTATTTATTGATTGGCTTTTGTGTTTACACCTTTTTGCTTTGCTTCTTGCAGAGGGACTTTTTAGGTTATGAAGGAAGTGGAAGACGATCTGATTACGATAGATAGTTCCCATACATAGAAGCAACTTTTTCAAGTTGTCCCCATACATAGATGCAACTGGCATTTATAAGTAATCTCCGAGTAGTTTAGTAACTTGGATAAGTTTTTTCCAAGTCGGGACCCTAGAACCTGTGATGTACTCATTTTGGAAGCAACTTGTACAAGTTAGCTCCAAATCTAGGATCAACTAGTAGAAGTTGTTTCCAGAATCTGGGATCAACTAGCATAAGTTGCTTTCATTACTTGCTTGAAATATGTTTACTAGATTTTTAATGATTTTTTCCATCTATAATTTGTTAAAAAATGCGAGAACTGGCGTATTTTGGACCTGGATAATACATTGTGAAAAGGTCATCTAAAATCTCTTGATGCAACCGATAAATGCATAAAGCTTTAGAAAGAAATAGATGTGAACCTGATTGGGTGAAAGCTAGATTGTAACACTAGCGACAAAGTAAAAACTGATGTAAATCATGGAAAATATCTGTTCTTATAAGGAAACACTCTTGCTATTATTAGTTATATACTACAATTGAATGAATTTTCAGATGTAGACTATTAACACAAAAAAAAAAAAATGAATGATTTAATTATACTTAATAATGTTGCTGAAATATGACTACATATACAAACTAGTATTGTTGTATGATTACGGGTAATGGATAGGTAAAAGGAGATGTACAAACAAACCCTTGCCATTTTTTTATTTCTAAAGGAAACTTATACAATCTCTCTCTAGAGATAGAAGCAACTAGCTCAAGTTGTCTCCGGTAATGGAAGCAACTTGGTGAAGTTGTTCCCAAAATCTAAAACCAGTGCTATCTTAGTCTTGAAGCAATGGAAGCAACTGGATAAGTTGTTCCCAAATTTGGTACCCTGTAATATCTAATTTCAGAAGCAACTTGTACAAGTTGGCTTCAAATCTGGAATCAACCATCATAAGTTGTTTCCAAAATAAGGGATCAGCTTGCACATCCAGAGCCAACTAGAACAAGTTCTTAAAAACCTATAGACAAACATACCCGCAAAAAACAAAAATAGAGCATTGAGCAGAACTAAAGACAGTTGTACTTTAAAAAAGAACAAACTGCAACATAATAAGTTGAACAAAAAAGAATTTCATATAATAAAACTTACAAAAAAAGTTCACAAAAATAAAACAAGTTGACAAAACTAGAAAATGGATAACTTTATAGGAACATAAGCTTGTAGAAGCTTGAAATCCTTGGCTTCCTTCGGAATATTGGTGCACGAGGAGACAATGGAGCTTTCGGCATGGTATACGATTGTGAAATATAAGCTAATTAAACGCACCAACCACACCTCATCTTCTTGCAGACCTCCAATTTTATCCTTTTCCTTTGAAAAAGCACTCTAAATATAATGTTTCCAATCACTCTTCAAAGGTGTTTATGTTGCAATATGTAACCTCTGCAACAACCAATTTAACCGCAAAAAAACCCAACAATTAAAAATGGAAACAAAACTCACAATCAACTAAAAAATTAGGCAAAGCAAAAGCCACAAAACTTGAGGCAACTAGTCGGCTACACAACTCGAGATTAAAAACAGAATATATGTGAATTGAAAACACTATTAATCAAGTTGCCCCTTATACTAAATTCTGGTAGTACTTTGAGAAGTATAATCAATACAGACCAGTGAATAAATAAGACAATCTACGTAACAACTAAATATATCGAAACATTATGGATTCAATTTCGATTCTGAAACAACCAAGATAAACCAATACTTGAACAACCAAGATATATTAGCTGAAAAAAACTAGTCCAAGTTGCTCCCAAATATAGAGGCAACTAGTTCAAGTTGTCTCCAAATCTAGAGGCAACTACTTCAAGTTGTCTCCAAATATGGAAGCAACTAGCACAAGTTGTATCCATTTGTGTACACAAACTAGTGAACCTGGCATGAGTCGAACACACATTTTCTCGACATGGAGTCAGTCGTGCTACCATTGCACCACAGATTCGTCGTAACTACTCTAAGATATAGGTATAATATAATTTAGAAGCATGAATGGACCAAAAACATAACCAAGTTTCCTCCGAATCTGGAATCAACTAGCTCAAGTTGCCTTCAAATCTGGAATCAACTAGCTCAAGTTGCCTCCAGTTTGGAATCAACTAACTCAAGTTGCCTCCAAAGGTGAAAGCAACTTTCTCAAGTTGTCCCAAATATCTAAAGTCCGAGAACGAAATTGAGCAAACTAGATAAAGTTAAGCTATTGTTAATCCCAAGCCAAAATGAAACCATGCATGTATGTTCTTGGCTAGATAGACTCAAGGATCAATAAATGCAAAATTGAAAAACAAAAGAAAAAAGAAAAGACTGACAATGTATCATATCCCTTAGAGCAACATACTGCGAACATAGGACTCCTCGATCAAATAAACACAATTACGAGATTCACTAGTTTATTGTTTTACAAGCAATTTTTTCAAGCAAGTACTCGTATTGTAAATTATTGAGTAGTCAAAATGAAACCATAAACCACATAACGAAGAAAATACACATCATTCCAAATTGCCAATCAACAATCTGGCTAATAGTATCACTGACTTCTTTAACATTCCACGTGAGTGAGATACCAAAAATGAAGTCCAAAATTAAACAAAAGATAACTTTATATAAAACAGGGGAAACACGGTTTCCAATTAGTTATTAAAGTGTATACTCGAGTACATTCAAATGAAATGCATTAGTACACTTCTAAAGTTGAACAGTTAAACGTATTACATATTTAAAGATTAGAATGTTTAGAGTTCGGTCTATTTTAGATTTGATGACCAACATCATCCCTAAATTGGCAACATAGTAAAACGTGACATCCCGATGTCTACCACGGTGTTATCGATCCTACCTCCCTCTTAGGAAAAAATAATTGATAAAGGAGAGTACTAAGGGGATATTCCATTTGTATTCAAAACAATATTACTCCTATACAGATGAGAAGTCAGTTTAGATACAATTAACCAAAGGAATACAAAAGTGCACGACTAATTATTTACTAATCCAAGAACACCTTAGATAGTCACCTAGCAATCACTAATTTGAAACAAATTGCAATTTTTAGTTCAATTCACTCCGAGATCTCAAACATCAAATTGGAAAATTTAAAACAAAATGAAAAACAAAATCAAGTTAGAGAGAGAGATGTTACTTGTTTTGGCGATGACGGCACCCCAACCTTCATCAAAAGCTCTCTTCATGATCGTAGGAACCATTGAGTACCTGGGTAAGAAAGATTTAATCTTGTTAGCATGTATTTTTTGCTTTGCATAACATATACTGAGACATAAGACATTGAAAAATCCATCAAAAATTGATTTGCTAAAGTTTCTTTGGCATACAAGTACTTGCTCTAGCATCCGGGATTCCTGATGTTTGTACAAGCTAGTCATAGAAGTGAATCTTTCGATACGCTTTTCTTTTGGCGGTTTGCTTGCTTCCAATTTCGCAAAAATCAATTATCACAATTTTATATCAACTGTACAAGCTAGAGCACACGAACTCAACATCTAAACTCTTTACATAGTTATACGACATAGGATTAGGTAATGTCCATGGCTGTAGTTCTTAAGAGTCATATTGAAAAATGGACATATTAACCGAGCTATTAAAAATCATAATAACAGTCACGATATTCACGATTAAGACAATTCAACAAACATAGAACAAATCCTTATCGGTATTACAAAATGAACTGATCCTTACATCCACTACATCAACATTTCTACTGCACAAACAGACATCAGCTTTCTGCAACAAACAATACATACCACTACCAACACATCCACCTGCTTTGTAAAAATGAAACAATAAATAATAACAAATACATGCCACTACCACCACCATCACCACAAGATCCACTCAAAAACAAAACAACCTCGTATCTACACCATCACTAAATCCAGATAACAACTACTAAAATCAAACAACTTTACAAACATTACCAAACAACTACAGCCACCTCCAACGACACCATTGTTGCCACCCCATAAAACCATCTGTCGAATCAATATTTGGAGGTTAAGAACATGCACTAAAAATTATCACCAAAATCTAACGAGAATTTTGAACATCACTAGTTTCGAATCAATAAAAATACCAAAAATTAATATCAAAACATAAAAGAAAACAATCTCAATCTCAGTCAAATATAAATAAACAAAAAATCAACTTGAATCAACACAAATCAAACTTCCAAAAAACTCTCGCAACGAAAATTGAAAATCATACTTACTTGAATCGATCTCCCCGAAATTTGAATCTCGCAACTCAAAAATCCGTCTCTCGAATCTGGTTTAGAAATTAGTTGAAATCGAAAATAAATAAAAAAGAAACAAATCTGAATCTACAACTCGAAATCGAAACCCGTAAAAACAAATCAATTTCTCGAACTGGTCTAGAAATCAAATACAAATCATGATAGAACTTCGATAGTAGTGGCGGACGTGACGGAGGTGGTGGTGCTTGGTTGTGGTGCGGCGATAGAGATTGTGGTGGCGGTGGGAGAGATGGGATGTTTTTCTGTTTTTTTTTTTTTTTTTTTTTTTTTTTTGGAAGGAAAAATGAAGAAGAATGAAAGTGAGCGAGGAAGGAAGGCTAAATGCGGAACTATGAAAATTATGTTTTTAAGAAAATTTTCAACTTTGCCATTAGGGGTATTTGTAAAAGTCGCTAAAGGGTATTTGTCCCCAGTCATTTCGAAATGAAGGGTAATTGTAACATTCCCACTTTAATCAATTACCTTCCTTGCCGCCATCTTCGACAGCTATTCACGGTTTGATATTATGATTTCCACTTTTTTTTTTTTTTTTTTTACGGTTTGATATTATGATTTTCCATTGACTTCATTTAAAAACTTATTTACCTTGGATTATTGATTTTTTTCTAACCGTCCTTTGTGTTGTTTTATTTTGCAGGTACACCTATTTTACTGAAAAAGGTAAACAACAAAACCTTATTCGGTAAACCCTAACCTCCTTTTGTTCTTTTGTTTTTTAATCTCTATTTTTATTGCTACTCGATCTCGAGCTTTAGAACAACATAGTCGTTTTCTTTTGTTTTTTCTCTTTTTTGTTGCATTTTTGTTTTGTTTACATCACATGTCTTTTGTTCATACAGCTTCATATTACATGGTCAATTGGTAAGCTATTGGTTCACAAGCCTTGACACAACTTCAAACAAAAACAAGCCTTGACAAAATAATCTTTTTCTGGCAGAATAATTAGGCTATCAACTTGCCAACAACTACAATACAAATTAGCAAACATATGAACAGTATTTTATTAGATCATGTAGCCATTAACTTCTAGGGTACTTAATGGTACCTAATTGAAAATTTGTTCCAAGATATGTTATTATAGTTTTCCATAGATTTGCATCTGAGATAAGCAAGTGGTAGTCTGAGATTCAATGGGTTTGTGAGAGTGCGGGTTTTGCTGCATTGCCTAACAAATAAGAAGTTCATGAGTTGATTCATGGAGTTCAAACTTGATAAAGATACCAAATATTTCCATTTCCTAATGGAGTTTTGATATGCCTTGAGCTTAATTGGGTTTAATTTATTTGTTGGCTTCATTCGCAGGGGAAAAGAAATGCAAATAAAACGGTAAAATGCTGGATAGTGAAATGCCTAAGCTCTTAAAGTCATTAGTGAACAACTTTTACACCATTACTTCGGTTAGTCACTTATCTTATTTCGATTTATCTAGATATTAATAATCCAGGTTAATTGTTGTAACCTGGCTAATATATTTTTAGAAGCATAAATAAGTGGTAGTGGAAGATTTTTTGATTACCATACTATGGGTACTGTAATCTGCAGCCAAGGGAAAAAATTGTTTCGATTTTAGATGCATGGCGCGAAATGGGTTTTTATATATTTTTGCTCCTTTAAATTGTGTCAGGTTTGGGGGTTCAATTAATATACGCGTCTGCCAACAACAGTTGAACCCATTCACATGGCTGAAAGTATTGCGCCTGTTTTCTTTGTTTGTTGGGCTTGCCCCACTGCTGAAGAAGTCTAGAACAATTATTTTCATTATATTTACACGAATGACAATGAGGTAATGCATCTGCTCATCTTCTATGATGTGCTAATATACACAAAGTTTTCATGCGAAAGAGTTTTGTTAGTAGAATAATAATCTAACATTTGTGTCAAAATCTGATTGTTTGTTCTTTTTGCTGTAAGTACATTGAACATAACTAAGGCTCAGAAGAACCATATTTTTTATCGCACTGATGATTATGTAGATGGCCTAGGTTTTGTCTTTTTAATATAAGTCGTAATGTTCGTTTTTAAGCCAATGAATTGATATAATTATCAAGGTGCTTGGCACCAAAAATGTCTTGCGTATGCATGTAAGATGCAAACCAGTATTATTGGTACAAGCTCATGGCTCTGATGCCAATGGTTAAAGACGATAATTGTTTTCTTCCTTCCTCATTGTCATAAATTCGCGGTGATCCATTTTGTTTCTCTTAGTGAAGGGAATAGGCATATGTAAATGTTTGTGTCGAATACATTTTATTCCCATTTGTGTAGATAATGTAGTGCTACAACTTGCTATGCATATTGATCATAACTTCGAAAGTTAAATATTGTTCCAGATGCAAACCAATGTTATCAGTAAACACTCATTGGTCTGATGCATTGTTAAAGAGGATGATTTTCTTCTTCCGGCGTCATTGTCGTAGGAGCTAAATTCCCGGTCGACCATTTTTTCTCTCTTAGTGAAGGTAACATGTATATGGATATTTATGTTGAATATATTTTTTCCCATTTGTGTAGCCATTATAGTGATATAACTTGTCATGCCTATTTATCAAAACCTGGAAAGTTTTACTTCCTTGAGGCAACTCATCAAATAATGTATTATGTTCTTATCATTGATGTACTGTTTATTTTGTGATTGTCAGTATTTTTTTACTCGGTTTATTTTGTGATTGTCAGTAACGCGCTCCATTATGCGAGGTGGATCATAATTCTTATTGTTTGGTATGCGAGTTCATCTTTTGTTGTTGGCAGAACCGTCTATAAATACAAGACAAAAGTACATAAGGGAAGCCAGATGAATTAGATAACCTGGCGAGATTGGGGTATACCCAAACTAATTGGGGTATACCCAATGAGACAAAATAGGGTCATTTTGAAGTAAAAGAGGTCACCCCTTAACCAAATATTTTCAAAATGGCAAAATTGCCCTCGTTTAATTAACCCTAAAATTTTGATTAGATTAATTAATTAAGTTTAAATTGATTGAATAGATTAAAACTTATGAATTTTAAGTGATGAAATTTTGTTTTTGATTGAACTTTTGTGGGATGATTTTTGATGATTTTTTTTTTTTTTCGAGAATATCTCTTGCAACGAAAATGAAGCACACAACCGAAATACTTCTAAAAAGGGGATTGTGAATCTGTTATATGAAATCATACTCAAAATCAAAGAATAAATCAACACTTTCGAGTTCTGAAAGTATGAAAAGCTCGGCAAAGGTCTTCATCGTCGACCTCGCCCGGCCAAAAAGTGGCCTAACATGATCTTCATCATCGACCTTGCCGACTTTTGTTTTTTGACATACGGAGATGACATAAAAATTTTATTGGCCGGCAAGGTATTCAAAAATACCCTTCCGGCTGTTTTAGTAGGCAAGGTATTCAAAAATACCCTTCCTATTGTATTTGGCCTACAAGGTATTCAAAAATACCTATGCATGTTGAAAAATTTACAGTCGCCGCCATGGCTGTTATGAAAAGTCGGCAAGATATGCATGCTACGACCTTGCCGGCCAAAAACACAGAAATCATAATTTTCGATTTCTAACCTAATATAACAATCAAATCACACAACACAATGATGGGTTTGAGTTTAAACATCATTTATAGTCTTCTTTTCGCTGTTAGAGTCAATAATTTTTTTGAAAAATCAAAGTTGAAGATTTTTATATGCTTTGGTTGATGGAAGATGAAGATGAAGAAGAAGAGAAGATTAAGAGTTGGTTAGTTTTTTAATTTTAGGGTTCATGAAATTAAGAAATGAGTTTATTTTGAAAATTTAATTAGTTCAAGGGTATTAAAGTAAAATCACACTTTTTAATAATGACACACCATGTCCCTGTCTCATTGGGTATACCCAATTAGTTTGGGTATACCCCAATCTCGCCGGGTTAGATAAATGTCATAAAAAAGGGTTATAGAATGGGTAAGTGGATAGGTGCCAAATTTAAATTTTATAACCATATTGTAAAAACAACATGAGTTTGAGTTTGATTCCTTCTGGAATTTGTTTGCCCCCCTGTTTTACAATATGGGTCATTGGTGTCTTGCAAACTCTAAAAGAACCACTATAAATACTGTCCCATCACAAGAGAAAGAAAATTTTGATGCACCTCATAGTAGTTGAGAAGACATTCTTCAATGGTATGAACATTTCGGCATAAATCGTTGGACATTGTACTCACTTGGATGAATATGCGTAAGGAAGAATAAATGGTTATCGATGACCACCATCAGTAAAGCTTAAGTGGCCGCAAGTGGACTCATCGTAACGGGACGACCACCATCAGTAAAGCTTAAGTGGCCGCAAGGGGACTCATCGGGACGGGACGAGGTGAAGCCGAGCCACACCAAATCAAAAATGCATGGGGACGGGGCGAGGCGAAGCCGAGCCACACCAAATCAAAAATGCCTGGGTATGAGGCGAGGAGAAGCAAAGCCACACCAAATAAAAAATCCCAAGCATGCACCAAATCAAAAATGCATCACGGGCGACACCAAATCAAAATGCACGACAGGAAGAATCAAACCAAAAATATGGTTAAAACAAAAAAAAAATGAATGTGGACGGTTTTTGGGTCCGCCCAGTGCGTAGCACGGGCACAAAACCTAGTGGTTTCTTAATAATTTTTAGATAAAGTGAATTATTTTTACTTATCCGAAAATTATATTAACTTTTATATTTTTCTTTCCTATTTTTTTTTTAACTTAAAAGGTTTAACTTCATTGATAAAAGGTGAAAAAGAGAACAAGAAGAAAATGCCTAAGCGTGTTCAGTGGTGAAGCAAACCAGCACCAAATATAAAAGAAAACAAAACAAAGGGTTGGTAAAATCCCACACCAAAAACAACAAAAAAACATAAAAAGAGTAAGCGAAGTTGCTTATGCACCAAACAAAAACAAGTTATATATGCTTCCTAGAAGCTGATCTTTGACCTTTGCCGAGATTTTCATTGCTTCCCTTATTAGAGATATTGCCATTACATTTGAGTCTTGTAAGTTTTCTTGTCAACTTTATCCTCATAAGCCATGTAATGGGCATTTTTGTCAGATTTTATATCTGATAACTCTTCGTTATCATTTTCATACTCTTTATCATTGCTTAACAATTTCAAAGAGTTATTGGTGCTCACCTTGACAAAAGAGTCAACCGAGAACCCGTAATTCTGTGTAATATAAGAGCAAGGTTTATGGGGTTGAGAGTCTCATTCAAAATGAAAGACTCCTCAAAAGACCTAATTTGGTGTTACTATGAGTAGAGGGAAACGCTACAAAAACAGGTGCTATTAGTGAGGTTTTTATTTTTTATTTTTTTGGCGTCTCAAATAGTGATTATTTGTGAGGGTCTGTTGACCAACCGTAGGAAATACTAGGATTAGTCAAATGAGTAGTTTTCTTCCGTAGGTTTCGTGCTTCCGACAAAACAAATCTTTTCCTAAACAGATTAATGGTTGCGATTCTCAGCCGTCACAAATATTTTGAGAATTGCCTCCATTTTTGGTCTCTCCCACGTGTATTTAGACCAAAATTTCACTAATTTTTTTTTTTAAAAAATCCTCTTTTTATTCGTTTTTCTCAACCTTATCTTCTTAACTCAAACAGATCTTGTTTTATTTCAGCTTATCTTTTCCCCTTTTTTTTCTCCGTTGAGGAACCCATTTTTTACCTGCTGAAGAACTGAGGATTGCTCTTGTCGCTGAAGAACTGAGGTTTGCTCTCTCCTCTTCTATGTTACCATCTCATTCAATTCGGCACTTCTCTGTTATTATTCTCTTTTGTCTCTTTTCTGTTCTCGTTCATCTCTTATTCGTTGTTGCTTTCTTTTGCAGAAAAAAGAAAAGTTTTAAGGAACTAACTATTAAGGTGAAAGTTGAGGAACCAGGAGGTGACTCCATTAATGGGTTTTTGTTATTTTGCTAAATTATAAATTTAATTTTAATTATTTATTTCTCTTTTTTAGGAAACTTTAAGGAGCCAGGAGTCTTAAGGTAAAAATTCGAATCTTAAAAGAAGATTTCACTTTTTTAATTTCTAGGGGTTTTTTCTTTCTTTGTTATTGTTTCTTTTTTATGCAGGATCTAAAGGAGGAAGCTTAAAGACCTACCAAAGTGTTTTAAGGTGAAGATTTTGATTGAGAAGAAATTTAATTTGATGTATTTTTTGTAGTTTCAAGTAATTTATTTTTTGTTTGATTTTTAGCTGTAGAAATCTTGCTTTTAAATTGTTATAGCATTCATTTAAGTCTTAATGGACTTGATTTAGGTTAGATGTCGTTATGCTGCATCTTTATTAATGTTTCAAGGGGGATTTTGTGTTTCCCCCTCAAAATAAATAACTAATTTGCAATACCCCTTTATAAATTGATAATAGGTAAAACCCCCTTTCCGTTATAACGGCTGTGAACACCCAGGTAAGCTAGCACGTGCACTACAAGTGTGTGCAAAATAAAAATAGAATTAAAAAAATTACTCCTGAAATCCCATAGATGCCCTTCAACAGAAAAGACGTCATCTTCTTCACCTCCAAATCCACAGAGGTTGCATACCAAGAACACTAAATTAGGCATTATTTTGGAGTGCGTCGAGTTCAATAAATAAATAGATGGGTATGCAATAAAAGATTTTTGGAGTTTAACTCTCTATTGAGATCCGACATCGGGTTAAAATTTAGAGAAGAAAATTAGAATCTATTCAAGAACAAACCCTCGCTTTTGGGTTTTTTTGAAATTTTTCTGTTTAGAACAACAAAATCCGAGTATTTAAGAACAATCAAAGACAGGTTTCAGAAAAAAAATCAAAATACCCTTTGTTGTTGGAGTACCGGTAAGATGAATTCCCCCGAAAAAAAACTAGTGTAGAAGGATGAATTCAAACTATCATCCATATAATTACAGGAACTACCCATGTGTGAAAGTACTATGACGAAGTTGCTTTGGAGATCTCAACAGTTAAGATGATGCACCAAACAAACCCATATCTTCATTCTTTAACACCATTAATTTTAGCTGTGGGGTTTGCATTGAAATTGCTTAGATCCTACTTTGAACCATGTGTACTAACTGTTGATGATCTTGGTGCCTAGTTACGAAGTGAGAGGCAACTTTGAGAAACTTGTTAACCGATAATCTTTGAAATTCCTGGTATGCTTGATATCTATTTCCTTTTGATTTTTCGTTTTTCTTCTTCTTACAAGTTTCAATTTTGAAAATTGTTAAACGATTTGGGAAAACTATAAATCAATTGTTGGCTTTGGGTTTGGATTTATGCATACATTATGTTTAATTCCATAAATTGGGTCAGATTTGATTACCTCTGTTGATTTTGGTATTAATTAACCAAAAATGATTATCCATACCATCGGCGGATCTGCTTGGTAAAGAAGAAGAGAGTTCTTGGAGAGAAGGATGAAATTTAGGAAATGTTTAACTCCATATTGATTTTTAACCGTTCTTATCCGATTAAATGGCTGAGGTCGAAGGGTATTTTGGGATGTTCAAAAATAAATATTTTATTAGATCACACACGTGTAATTCACATGGAATTTACCTTGATGTTGACGGCAGTTATAACGGAAAGGGTGTTTTACCTATTATCAATTTATAAAGAAGGTAATGCAAATTAACTATTTATTTTGAGGGGGAAACACAAAATCCCCATGTTTCAATACAAAAACTTTGAGCCTCTTTTGTATTTTGGACAAATATGGATTATGTTGGACTGGCTAGTGATTTGTCTCCATCTGATTCCTAGTTTGATTCCATGGTATTAAGTTGTTGCTAATGTTTGAATTCAATCTCCCTGAATTCCCATAAAGAGTCATGTAGTTGTTGCAGCAGATGGCATCTGTACATATAGCTATTTACTAGTGAGCAGTAGAAATTCCCATAAAGAGTAACAAATTCCCATATACTAGTGTTTGTATAAGCGGTTGGGTGAGTTTTCATCACATTGTATATATTTTGTCACATAGCCAGTTAATTTAGTTGGTAGTGAGTGCATTTGGTTTTTCATCGTCATGGAGTGTGACATGCTGCTTGCCATTAATCAAGAATTCAAGAAGAATGTGATGAATCATGAATAGTTAGGTTGGTGGTGGGGGCTAATGACCTAAAACCCCTTAATTTCCCTCTAAACTCAATCAAACACTCGATCGATTGGGATTGAAAGAGTGTACGATAGTGAAGACTGTACGGCTAATCAAGTGTCGTGTGAGAAAAAAAAATGAAAAAAATGGCCAACCAACTGCCCTATAAGTCTAAAGCTGTTAAAAATAATATTAAAAATATTTACCAAATATGTGTTAGTTCTAATTACCGCCTATACCCAAATTTAAGTGGATCTAGAGGCAATACTAAGGGGTGACCAAAAAGGGTAAAGTTACAAAAATACTCTTTATAATTATAATTAAAACTTAACCCTATTCATCTTCTTCTCTTCTACTACTCAACCTAACGACTAATAGGTCCCTCTCATTCATTCAAATGAAAAATAACTTTTCGATTAAATGATGAGATTGAGAAAGTAAGTGATTACATAAACTCATCTTAGTACTTCAAAAAAAAAAATTGCATGTAAAGTTTGGTTAAAAAATTCAAAATTCAGAAGTTGCAGTTATGTGGTCGTTTAGGGTATTTGTTCGATGACCCTGACAATTTTTCATGTTTTGCTTTAGCCGTTATCTTTTTAGGTTAAATATCGTGACGAATTTTCATTTCTGGAAGTGACATTTTACAGGGTCGTCATGATATTCAACCTAATACCTTGACGACTACGTATGTTGTCTTATTAGTCGTCATGGTTTGAAAATCCTAACATGTTGACTAATCACTTTTAGAAGTAATTTTTCGATTAATCTTGTTTGGTTATTGGTCGTCACCTTATTAGAATAATACTTTGACGACTAAGTGTTAATCGTCAATTTGTAGATTATCGACTGTGCCTACTACTATTTCACTAAAACTTGGTTTCCCTGTGTTTAGAATGGTTTGGTATTGAAAAAGCGGGGGTTTAACAACCACACCCAATATTTCACT
The DNA here is from genome assembly GCA_023531295.1 of Papaver armeniacum. Taxonomy (NCBI): domain Eukaryota; kingdom Viridiplantae; phylum Streptophyta; class Magnoliopsida; order Ranunculales; family Papaveraceae; genus Papaver; species Papaver armeniacum. The sequence goes on along the minus strand of JAJJWW010007806.1, from coordinate 187,746 downwards.
TAGCAATCTGTATGGACTAACTCCAATACACTTTCAAGAGAATCAACTAGACAATCAGACTCAATCTTAAGAAAAGTATATCAAAGAGTTATATCTCTGTTTCTTAGTGTAATCAGCAAATCAAACAGATAGAAATACGTGAGCCTGATTATTATAAGAAACAACTTGGGCGGCATCAAAAACCAATATCCAAGTGTCAATTAATTTAATCAACAACCAAAGGTTGGATTCACAATTGATTGAAATTACGCACAACCTGTGATATTTCAATTATATAAACAAATATAATGCGAAAAGAAATAACACAGACAACAGAAGTTTTGTTAATGAGGAAACCGCAAATGCAGAAAAACCCCGAGACCTAGTCCGTATTTGAACACCGCACTTGTATTAAGCCGCTACTGACACTAGCCTACTCCAAGTTAACTTCAGATGGAATGTAGTTGATCCCTAACAAATATCACACTAATCAAGGTACAATCGCGTTCCTTACGCCTATAGAACCACGCCAGATTCTGCGTACTTGATTCCCTTAGATGATCTCTCCCACAACTAAGAGTTGCTACAACACAAAGTCGAAAACTTGATAGACCAATCTGTTACACACAGAAAAGTCTATTGAGTAGATAAATCTGTCTCCCACGGATATTGAGTAGATAAATCTGTCTCCCACATATATACCTATGAGTTTTGTTCTGTATTTTGATAAATCAAGGTGAACATGAACCAATTGATATACCAGACTTATATTCCAGAAGAACAAACTAGAAATATCAGTCACCTCACAATAATCTTAATCGTATGGTAGCGAAACAAGATATTGTGGAATCACAAACGATGAGAAGAAGATGCTTGTGACTACTTTTTATCTTGCCTATCGGAGATTAAATCTCGAGCAAATATTAGAGAAGATAGTACTCAACACGATAGAAAACAGCAAGATCAGAACATGCAACTACAAAGAAAATAGTTGGGTCTGGCTTCACAATCCCAATGAAGTCTTCAAGTCGTTAACCTACTGGGTTTTAGAAAAACCTAAGGTTAAAGGAGAATCGACTCTAGTCCCAACTAGTTTCACACAGGAGGTGCAGGGAATAGGTTCCCAGTTTCTAGATTTCTCCTTTATATAGTCTTCAAATCATGGTTTGCAATCAATGTTATCTTAGCAACAAAGCATTCAATATTCACTGTTAAATAAAACCTGATTAGACTCAAGCAAATATCTTTCAACTGTTAGATCGAACTTAACTTGTTACACACAAATGAAAAGTGACTTCATTTAGATATGAGTAACCGCACGTAAACATGTATACTATAGTTAACCGAAGTTAGCCATATGAACACTTTCATATCAACCTTATTCACCTTAACCATAATCGATTTCAATGACTCAAATGTAACTAGTTCTATAGTTGTTCAGTTGTTTATATTCTCATAGAAGTATACAAGACACAATTGAAGCAAAATCGATTTTGATTCACTCGAATTAATTCATGAACATTATAGTCACGGTTTGCAAAATATTGCATTCCTTATTATATAAATGTATTAGTTCATGAACAAACCGATTTTAGAACATAACCTACTCAAGTATGCAAACGGGTACGCATACCTAAGTAGCCGGACTTGGACTGTGTTCGCCGTATACAAACGTGTACGCATCTTTGTCATTATACTTCCAAGCTTCGATTGAAACCAATGCGTGTACAAATACGCGCATACTATAGTACCTGGACTTCAACTGACTTCGCCTGTACGCGTACATGTACGCATACTCTATCTCCCGGACTTTACCTGACCTCGCCAATATACATACGGGTATGTATACTACATTCCGGTCTTGGATCAATACATATGCAAGTACGCATACTGTGTTCATAATCCAATTATGGTTAAGTGTTCTAAACTCCTATTTCAATCATTGAAACATTCTTAGAAGACGACAATAGCTGTCTCACACAAATTATTAGCTTCAAAACATTTTTCAAGTGATCGAATGATCAATACGAAACATTCCGAGTCTATATGAAATGACTGTCTCACACAAATCATGTAAGATGTTACAAGGCGATTTTCACATGATCATATTTTGACTTTCGTCAAGAATATAAGATGAACTTGGTTAAACCAAAAGCTTACCAACACATATTTTGGGAAATATGTAAGTGAGTTAAACTCAACTCGAAATATCAAATGTGTATATATATAATCGAAGTTTATACAGTTATACGAATAGGAGATATAGTAGATAGACTTTTGAGTGATAGATGAGTTCAACTCTCCACATACCTTTTGTTGATGAATTTCCACAAGCTCCCATTAGTAGTTCTTCGTCTTTAATCGGTGAATGCCGTGAAGTCTAATGCTCAACTACAGACTTATAGTTTTGGCAACTAAACTTGACAACAATCTTGAGATAGAAACGCTTACGAGTTCGACCGAGCAGTGCTCTAACATGTTTGATTTGTTTTCCCTAAGTTGACGCATAAATTTTGGTCATCCCTTAATACAATTTTTGACCGTGATGACTAAGCCCATAACATTAGTCGTTATCTTTCTGTTTTCTTCTTGTCTTGTTCCTGTTTTGTAGGGCATGCCGACTTTTTATTATTTCATTCATGAAAGTGTTGCTTTCTTCTGTATTTCGAAGAATTGAATCGTTAAATATCTTTTCAGTCCCCCTTTTAGAAATGTTTGGCTAGTATGGTCACATTTCAATTCTCGAAACAAAATTATTATCTCAAAAGTATTCCCACATAGTCCATAAATTCAATCTAACCAAAACATAATTTCATAGTATTTAGTTCAACTATGAATCCCAGCAGGACTCTATGCAATTGATTCTTTTAGACGATCTCACCCACGATTAAGAGTTGTTAGAGAATAGCTTTGTTGAACCCACCAAGCGTTGGTATGTCAACTTTGGTTGTCATATTTTAGTGAATCAAAACTCATTTTAAGAGTCGCTTGATTATGTACTAGAGTCAACTTCGTATAGGTTAGCTTGAAAGTATTAGGATATGAGACATTACAAGTATTGCGAAGACTTGAAGAAGTGAAGAAGTAAGAAGCTACAACGTCATCCTTCCACTTGAGGATAGTGATATTTGACTTGGACTGTTTCACTCCCTAATGTATCTTTCAAGTCGTGCATATTGAAAACAAAACTGCGAAGCATGAACACTCTAGATAGACATAGTATTAAGGAATACATTACAATATTTATTGCTTAACCATTAAAATTTGTAGATAAAACATCGACATAATCGTTTAAATGCTATTGTGATTATGTATGGGTATGAGGTGAGGATGTCATCATAGGAAACAATATTTTACATGTGTTTTAAGGAAGTAAGTTCATAAACTTGTTTATGAATCGAAAAGGAAATCGTCAGGCATTATTGGTATTTTCATTGCATATCTTGTGAACAATCAATATATGTGATTTAGTATAACCGATCATGACTTGTTTGTGTTCTTGGTAAAACTATTCACAAAGTCCTGACTTATGTATTGGAATGACTTTTATTAGTGAAACCGATCTTAAGTAATTACATGAGATGGTATGATCGAGTTTGTGATTTGTGTATGACCGACTCTGAGTAAGGGGAACCGATCCTAGTAAGAGGTGCAACACATCACAAAGGGGAATCGATCCTTGTATGAGGTGCAACAAGTTTTTAGCAGAAAGGGGAACCGCTCCTATGGACATGTCCTACACGTTTTTAGGCAAAGGGGAACCGATCCTATGGACATGTGCAACACATATAAGTTAGATACCATATATATGTGGAGAACCGATCCTAGTACCTAGTCAACCGAATTTTGGATAGCTAGTGTGACTATGCACAAGTACTCACATGTAGGTAGAACCGAAACTTGTTTTGGTAGAACCGTTATACCTATGATTTGTGATTGAGTGTTCTTGATCAATCACATAGTTCTTGAAAATCATATGAACCAATTTTGAACTTTTTTGGAAGTGTGGAAAATCGGTTTCAAGGTTGTAAGTATGAAAGAGGACTTACAAAGTAAGGATGTCGACAAACTTTGAACATGTGTTGTAATTTTTATCTTTTATTATTCAAAGTTATTCCTTATAATAGCTAAAGGAAGAAAATCCCATGATCGAAAGATAAATAACTTAAGAATCTTTTATTTAAGGTTTTTAATTTTATTTTAGGAAAACGAGAATTAGTAATGTGCATTTACTAGTTAAAGATTTTCCAAAGAGATTTCCGGTCAATATTTTGGATGAGCATTTCCGGGGAATTATGGAAACCGAATTTGGAATATATTGCATATCTTGAGAATATTTTCGGTTTTGGAAATTCCTTGGTGTCCAAACTTCCTTGTCTATAAATACTTGAAGTTTTCATTTCTAGCAAACTAATCCTTCGTGACAAAAACTTCCTCGGTTGTGTTGTTCTTGGTGTAGCCGCCTATTCGGAGAGGAGAGTAACCTAATTAGGCGAAATCTCTTACGGCCGCTCAGTTTTAAGTCTTCTTTGGGATTGGGAAGATCTATTAGTACTGTTGGTGGGAAACTAGATAATTGAGGTTTATCTTGTGTTTTCGATTGATTTGATTGACTAACAGTGGTTGAACTTTGATTGCACCTAGTTTGTTTATGCTTGAGAATCTTTTCTTTGATATAAGATTCACTCAAACTAGATCGAAGCTTCGGCAGGTATCTTTAGGCTATTTTTAGTTCTAAAGACGATCTTGTGATAATCCATTGTTAACGGACTCCGTTTGTGTGTGATTGATCACAAGAGATTCAAGTTTTTATGTGCGGTGTTTATTGAAGATCTAAGAAGATTTGAAGACAAAGAAGATATTGAAGATTTCTGATTTGGGGTTCATAATCTTTGGTGTGCACAATACTTGTTTCGGTATAAGAGGATCCAACTATAATCGGTTTATCCTTGTGGTAGATTAAATTGATTAGTTGTGTTGATCGGCATCAATACAATTCTTTGTGATTAAAAGTATTGATTGCAAAATCTTAACAATTACCTTTGGTAGTTGAGAATAAGATATATCTAAGAACCCGACGAAGGAGTTTATTGAGATAAACAGAAGAGCCTTTGTCGAACTCACATCACTTGGTTGAAGAGAGTTTCTACCAAACAGATTTGTTGTTCCTTTACTGTTTGGAATACGAACCAAATAAATTATTCAAAGCACGTGACTTATTCATAAGTTGGAGGCGTGGGAATACTTACAGAACTAGGTGAACTATAGGTTTAGTTACTTGGTCTCAACTATACGAAGTTGGTTTAATTTTTTGTAGCGGCTTAATCCTGAGAGAATTCAATTTTGGACAAGGTCCCGGGGTTTTTCTGCATTTGCAGTTTCTTCGTTAACAAAATCTTGTTGTGTCATTTACTTTATATTTCCGCATTATAATTGTTTTATTATAATTAAAGTAAATTACACAAACGCTAATTCCTATTTACTTGATAAGCAATCCTATTGTGTTTGGTTAAGTCCGAACCTTTTTATCAAGTAAACATACTTCGTTGTTGTATTGTCTCGATCTCGTATCCATAAACGACCAAAAGAAGTGTGAACCGATTAGTTGCATTGTCTCGACTCATTCCATAGACAATCACTTTCGTAGAAAGGACTTATAGGTAGGAAAAGTTTTAGCTTGAGGTATATTTGGGTACCCTCACCTTTTCAAGAGTTGCTTCAACTCAGTTGAAGACTTTAAACCAAATTTTCCTCCCACATATTAAGCCTATATTTGATATCCTGATTTACGATTTAAACGGATGATCAGATCAAACGATAGATCCCGGTGATGAAAATCGATATAAACTTAGACAAGAGTCTAGCTATCCTTAAAATTCGGACTTATGCAACCCGAAGTGCAGCTTAAATTATTGTTCACCTCACAATTATAAAACTTGTGGAATCAACAAAGTATGTGACGAAGAGACTCTGTTGATTACTATCTATCTTGATTGATGAAGAAATGCTCTGCAAACAATCGAGATCAGGATACTCAAGTTATCAAGATAAAAGATAAATGAACCTGGCTTCACTAATCCCAGTGAAGTCTTTGTAGTCGCTAAGTCCTAAAAGGGTTTATGGAGAGGACGACTCTAGATATAACTAGGACACACCAAAAAGTAGTGTCGGTATTCAAAGATCCCAGTTTCCAAGAGTTCCCCTTATATATACTTCAAAGCTTAGGTTGCTTTAGGTTTAAGCTAAGATAGCTTTGGAACATGGCAACCAATACCACGTTAGATGAAAGGTTTGAATCTTAATCACATATACAAGATACACTATGGTTAGGTAAACTGTAATCAAACCGTGTATAAAGACTATGTTTGACATGGTTAATAAACTAGCCGATTTGAACTTAAAAGCTTAACACTCATTTTCATGTTCACTAAGACATTAATATTGAGCCACACTCATGTGATCAAATGTGTAATTAGAAAAATGATCAAATGAAAATTATTTGATAGATCACAATTGAATCATAATCGACATAGTTTGTAAATGTACAAAGTACAATTACTTGAATTTTTCGTAAATTGGTTGAGTCACGGTACACGAATCGGTTTGCAAACTTATATGCAATTACCGAGTTTCAAAGTCTACAAATATTTTAAGTTCATAAACCGGCTTGCAAAGTTATGCAATTACAAACATTCAGCTTGCGAGCTGGCTTGGGTACTAAACTGGGTCTAGAACATATATATAAATGTTTTGGATCGCATACCGGTTTGATTATTTTAACCCGGTTACCACAGTTCCACAATGGTTTGTATACGAATATACATACCTATACGGATCACGAAACAAACAGATTTTCCCATGATGTACATACGAATATGCATATCACACAAATCTGAAAGTCGATATATAGCTACTCCATTATGTGTACGAATACATGTAACACGGCTTTAGCCACACAACAGTTTTCTCAATTTGTAAGACTGATAACACTGTCTTGTATTTCGAATATAGGAGTTTTATATTTCTGTGAATCAATACGAAACATTCCTGAATACCAACAATGACACATATCATTGTTCCAAGATATTTTCGAATGATAAACTTATATCATAATTTGGTTCCGAACAATAAATTGTTCTCCACCAAATTTGATCAAGTACATGTTCATTAAGCTTAGTCATTATATTTCGAGAAATTTGTAAACTAAATAATTAGTTTTCGACTCGAAATTCTTGTATATGCAAGCTAGTCTAATTAGTAATGTGATAATCATCTCAAGGATATAAAGGTGAATATAACTTGAGAAATAGGTGGTTCAGTATTCACTTACCTTTCGTCGATAAATCTCCAAAAGCTTCAGTTGATCTTCGCCTTCAAACGGTAGAACGTGAATGATGACTGGCTTGTTTCTAAAATCCATTATCCTAGGCCGAGACTTAACTAATTGTAGACTAGAATCAATATATAGTTTTGACAACTAAATTTGAAAACAATCTTGATATAGAAACATTTGTGAGTTTACCCGAGCAATGCTCTAACACATTGTTATTCTGAAACATTCTTCTCATATCAGAGAGGGTAACTTATTCCGGAACGAAGAAGTATTTTCGGGATAAAGCATTAATCATCTCTCCTCAACTAGCGATGCTTCTTGGCGCGATGTTATTGCACCAGTGTCTACTCTGCTGTCAAAGACTTGAAAATTCCTTTAGACGGACAACATGGTTGTGCTCATGTTAGCCTAATGATTTCAGAAATCGAAAAACATATTATCGAGCATTGTTTTTCAATCATAAAGCGTGAACGTTGTATAAGTATAACCCTTTGGAAGAGGAAATCTTTGTATATCATAAGGATATGAAGGTTGATGACGATGGACATATGATGTCTTGTCTTTTCCACGATCCTCCAGAAAGCGCTCAAAATCTTCACAAGTGATGAAACTTGCTGGTTGGGGGTGGGTTATCTGCATCATTGCGGACTTCATCCACGATAGAGATTGGGGAAATTTCAGGATCAATAGTCGAGGATGTTTCCTTCGATTTTCATTTTTCTTATTGTCGTTGGGGATGAGCTTGTTCAGGCGGCAAATTCTATGTGTGAGTTTTGAGATATGTTACAATTCTCTCTATGTTGCAGCCATGTCTGTTTGATTCTTAGCGAGAACCTTCTGAACCTTCATGAGATCAACTATGGTAGGTGGATCTTTTCTGATTCCTTCAGTAGCTTGTTCGGAGGGAGGATTATTACATGTACCGGTGTTGGTTTCAGCATGGACACCAGTATACGTATATTGTTGGTTTAAGGGGTAGTATTAGTAGCGTTGTTGTTGGAAACGGGAAGAGTGAATGGAGTACCACCACTGTAGCTAGTGCTAGCATTATCTGGGTTAGGATTTGAAACCGAGCTTGACCTAAGATCAACCATCTTTGAGAAAATTGGGACTGCAACCGAGAGATTAATTCCCACTTGTGGTCTCCAATATGTTGATGGGTGAAAACGATTATTTGGTTTTTGAGGTAAAGTTGAGAGACCAATGATTCCTCGACTGAGTAAATCGCCTAAAGCTTTAGCAAACAGATGCACTACACCTGAGTGCTTTGGGTTCAAGAGATCAATCTATAAGACTCTCGGACTAAACCAAGACAATGGTCGTCCTAGAGTCAATTTGGTCACAAAGAGGGATGAGGGTCAGTCTGAAGGAGGAAGCTAAGAAGTGTGTGAGATCGGTGATGATCAAGGATTGTGGATATGTTGTAGACTTGTGTAAGTTTTTGTGAAGTGTTGAGTTCAAATAAGATAAGGTATGATTGATTGAATTACGCTCTGTTGAGAGTTCTTATTCAGATGAGAATTTTTGTTATCCAATCGTGGATTCAAGAAATCATTTATATTGCCAGAGTATTAGACACATTGATACTAGTAAGTATGACGGTTGCTGGAGTGAAAGAGTGGGAAATCGTGGTTAAACCAGTTCCATGTCGTGCAAAGACTTGGTTGATTGTCCATCCACTACTTTGCTAACTCCTTCAACTCCTTGAACGACTTACTCACATTTCTCATCGTGGGTGTACACACGTGCCATAGGCTTCCAGACCAAAACCCTAGTGAATATCCCACATGTGACATGATTGATGTCTCATGAATGTGGAGTCTACTAGGAGGACATGTATTTAATTGGTCAATTATTGACTTGACTAGACATGAGTCTTAGCCTTGATGAGTTGAGCATAATGAACGAATGTGATATGCTCGACACTCATGGTTGAGTGTGTGAGTTATCTGTAGAGACGAGAATGATGGACATACGTTGAGTCTTGATGAATTGTGATATATCATTTTACCGATTAATAATGATGTTTTGATAATTTGGATCGACGCGCATTCGATGAGATTGGACGATCATCGGCCTATTCGATATGTTGAGTATTAGACAGATGTTCTTGAATTATGCAGGATGTTTATTCCTAATCTAATATTTCATGAATGCATGGTCGAATGACAAAGTAAGAATCAGATGTAATATTAAATGGTCGTCTGTTCGAACCATGTTGCTCAATCGAGCAAAAATATTGGTAGCAAGACCGAACATTAAATATAAATTAAAATATTGATTGATGGATCAATATAAAAGTTAACGAATTATCGTAAATTCGACACCCTAATTTTGGAGAACTCGGATCACCGGAGATGGACAAGTTATCCAATGTGGGTGAAGAAATATCGACCAATCAATGGTATTAGAGCCAACCATTTATGGTGAATGAGCGTGCAAAAATATCCTTGGACGAGGACTTATTGGAGAATCCTGAAAAATATGAATTATTATTATTAACATATAATAATGGAGAGACATGGGACCGACCATCCATGATGGCAAAGGAACCGTCAGGTCAGTCGGTCATGGTGGTGCACGGGCCACCATGACCCTCACACATGCATTCCTTTAAGTATTACTTTAAGAATTTTTGTTGGTCGTTTGAGCGATTTTCAGAAGAGTTTGAACTTGACTGAAACTCTCAATTTTGCACGAATGAGAAAGTAGGACTTTGCTCGTGTGACCAATACTTTAAGAGTATTAAAATAATGATATTTTAATATTTTCCGTGAAATGGTATTGAGACCATTTGACCTTTTGGATTTTTGGAGATTTGAGCAATATTGGAAAATTTTGCTCAAACGAGGGAGTTTCATGAGATGAGAGAAGTAATAATAATAAAATAAGAAATTGGAGACGCGTGGGACTGGTCATGGCAGAAGGCCGATTCAGTCCGTGATGCTCTTCCCTATTTATTTTTTTCTAACTTGTGTGAAGGAAGACGGAAAATTAGGAATTTTGCTCAAACGAGGGAGTTTTCAAGAGATGAGGCAGTTAATAATAATAAAACAAGGAATTGGAGAGGTGTGGGATCATCCACGGTCACGTGGCATGGACGCCGGGCGGTGGGAAGGGTCACGTGACACCTCTTCAAATCAGAAATGTTAATCAAAAGAAATCTTTAGTTTAGTCATATAAAAACCCTAAAAAAAAATTAAATGAAATTCTATTTTGAAAACGGTAAACCTAATAACTCCAAATCGAATGTTCAAGATATAGATAAGTGATGAGAGAAGATGAAACTTATCTTCATAATCATTTTGGGTGACGAAAATCTTTAGATTCAATTGTTCATGATTATACTCATCAATTTTTCATCACTCGTTTCAAGTAGATCTCCAAAACAAGCGTTGCCGATGAAAATTTTAGGTTTTTCGGGCTTATTTCAAATCAAATCGAGATGAATCGAATGTTTCGAATCTCCATCTTGAAATCGCCTCTCTGCGTCTCCCTTTCATTTCTCTAATCGATTTTTCTCTTCCAAAACTACTGTAACATATTATTATGATTCAAGGACATTTCGGGTACAAAAATAATCGGATCGGTGGAGTAAAGGACCGACTTCGTCCATATTTGGACTGAACTGTTTGAGGCGGGAGTTTTGGACTAGAGAGTACTAGGCCTGAGATGAGTGGACTAAAGCGTCCCAAGCCCAGTAACTTTGGGACTAAACGTCAATTTCTACTTGGTTGTGAGGCTTCTCAACTTCACGGAGGTGAGTGAAAGAGGACAGATTCTTTTAGGTTTTCAAGATGGAGATTTAAATTACCGAAGCTAACCTTGTATGCATTCGGTCGGTATCGGGTTGTGGCACCCGACCATGATTTCGCATCCACTTTAGCGTAAACAAACCGGGACAAAACCGATGTGAATCAATCATAGCCGTGAAATTATGTCCATTTAATCCTATCCATCCATGGAAACTATAAAAATCCCTATACCTAACACATAATAATGAGATCCAGATTCGGATATTTTCTTTTCTTCAAGTCACACGCAACCACAAGAAGAATGGATTCTTCAAAAATTTGTCTATCCATGAAAATGAAGATCAAGCCCAAATCATGGTTTAGTTTTCTAGATTGAATCACATAGAAAAATGATCTATCCTCTCAAAAACTCAAGTAAGTTTGTGTTTATATTCTCATCGTTTTCTTCATTTGATTTATTTTCATTGATATTCCATCTCGTGCTTTTCTTGAATTCAAATATGTTTCAAGTTGATTGTTTGTTTGTTGAAGCATGTTTAATTTCTGTTTGATTTATGTTTCATCATCTTATATCATCTATGGTGTTGGATCAACTATTTCCTTAGTTTGATTGATTCCTGTAATTAATAGTATTGCACTCCTATAACAATCCAGCGGATTCTAACTTTATTCGCCTAATTGTTTTTTCTAAAAGGTAGTCCACCGGCTGCTTACTCTTTGTTGACCGGATGAAATCGGTGCGGTTAGTTTTTCAGTTTGCTCTCAAGTACAAAATCGATTAATTGAAATTATAATTTTAGGTAAGGATTTTACTTGTAGAAGTATATTATGATACGTTTAGTTCTTGAGCTTTTTGGGGTTTTTATGTTTTGAAATACTTCAAGCAATTTTAAGGACCCATGTTCTCCATCTCATTGGCATGTTTAACTTTCTTTGTTGTGGATTTGATACTTCTAAGCCATCGAAAAGACTTAAATTAGTCAAGGATATCGCTTAATTTTCTCAAATTGATTCTGAATCAATATAATAACTAGGAATACAATTAGTAGGATGAACATACATACTTCATGTTTCACAATTCCTTCCTACTCTGTTGTAATTAATATTTTTATAGAACATATAATAACTGAAAGCATGGTAAGCATCTGTTAAGGGTTTAGTGTATGATAGTTACTTGCACATTCTCATCATCATCATCATCATCATCTTATTTGGAGCACCCAAGTTATGAAAATCTTGGCGTTCTCGGAAAGGGAAATGGCGGAATAGTTTATAAGTTGAAATATAGTCATTCAGGAGAATTGTTCGCTTTAAAACAGTTCATTAATCTTCATGCAGAAGAAGTTGTCCGGCGTTCTTTTCTTGAAATTAAATTAATGACGTGAAGCTTGTCATTCGGGAGTTGTAAAATGCTTTGGCGATTTGCATTCAAAACTGGGATATTCAAGTTCTCTTAGAGTACATGGACGGAGGATCCTTATTAGGAAAACATATATCGGACGAACAACAGCTATCCTGCATTTGCTATCGAGATATTAGGGCACTTTCTTATCTCGCACAATAAACTTATCGTGCATCGTGATATCAAGCCATCCAATATGTTGATCAGGGGAGATATGGAAGTAAAAATCTCTGATTTCGGGGTCAGTCAAATCCTACAAGAAGCTGGAGGATTATGTGATTCTTCTGTTGGCACTCGGTTTTATTGGAGTCCGGAAAGGCTCAATCCAGGGCAAAGAGGAGATTCATATGATGGATCTGCGAGAGATGTGTGGAGCTTAGGGTTGTCGGTTTGGAAATATATCTCGGGTAAGTACCCAATTGAAAATTTTAGTGGTTTATGCGATTTGGCAATGACAATCTGTGAAAAACCCCCTGAAGCACCAGCTCATGCAACTACGGATTTCCGATCTTTCATATCGGCGTGCTTACAGACAAATTCCGATAAAAGGTGGACTGCCGACGAATTGCTACGTCACCCATTCATTACCAAGTATAGTGTATCATTATAAAGTTAAGGTATAATGTTGATTTGGTTATGATTTATCTTACACTACAGGAAAAATATACATCTACAACTGGAGATTTACAACGCTTCGCTAAGTATTGTAGAAAGTCCTATGTTTTACAACTGATTTCAAAGGAAGAGTTGTGGTATATCATCACTGCCAACCCTTAGGAAACAAGGTGTTGCGCTAAGAAAACAAACGACAACTCCTTAAGCAAAACAGTTGTGACGACATTTAGCTATAACAACGTTGTTCCATATATGTAGTAACTCAGCCTATCACAATACTCACAAGTGTTGTTGAAGAACACAAAAATATGATAATGAAAAATATGTTAGAGGGGAGATTCGAACATGAACCTACTGCATGGAAATATAGCTCATCAACCACCCTTTCAGTTAACAAGTTTTGATTTTTTTTTCTTTTTTTAAATAGAAACCTACAACAACACTTATAAGTGTGGTTGAAATAAAAATATATAATGTTCCATATATGTAGTGACTTAGCCTATCACAATTCTCACAAGTGTTGTTGAAGAACACAAAAATATGATAATGAAAAATATGACAAAATGATTGTTCAAGTAAAAATATATAATGTTCCATATATGTAGTGACTTACCCTATCACAATTCTCACATGTGTTGTTGAAGTAAAAATATATAATGTTCCATATATGTAGTTACTTAGCCTATCACAATTCTCACAAGTGTTGTTGAAGAACACAAAAATATGATAATGAAAAATATGTTAGAGGGGAGATTCGAACATGAACCTATTGCATGGAAGTCTAGCTCATCAACCACCCTTTCAGTTCACAAGTTTTGCTTTTTTTCTTTCTTTTAAGTAGAAACCTAAAACAACACTTATAAGTGTTGTTGAAGTAAAAATATATAATAATGGAAAAAATGAGGTTGGGGGGATTCGATCCTGAGCCTCAGGCGTGGAAGTCTACACCACTGACACTAGTGGAAAATGGAAGTTAAACCACTGTCAAGACATGAAGTAATATCACTAAAAAAACGACTGTGTCCATCAGTAGCATTCTAGAAGTGGTTTTTTCCAAAACAACTGTAATAATGCATAAAGGTTGAATTCTTTAAAAAAACCACTTTCTTTAATAGTAATAAATACCGACAGACTTTAGTTTTTCTTATGATTATTTCATAAAAAAATTGATATTGATTCAAATTGAATCCAAAGCCGATTCAATCTAATCAAAAACTAAAAGCTAATCAATTAAATTAATAATGACTTCAAAACTGAATTTAATAGTGACTTTAAAACTCATTTTTTATTTGAAAAGTGAATTCGGTTTACAATTTCAATTATCTAAAATCATGAAGTTCCAAGTCCAGAATCTTCTAATATTAAGTTGGAAAACCTTAACCTATATTCCTATTACAAGATTACAAGCATAAAATTTCAACACTAAGTTGAAAGTAAGACTTCACCATCTATACCTTCATATTCTCGACAAGCAAGATCAAATCAGGTCCATTACTCAATCCCTAATCTGCAAACAAAAAACAAGACTATATCAATTAACAACAAGAAAAAGAGGAAAGTGACAATGAATCTAATCGACACTAGCACCACCTACAACACATATATATATTCAAGTATCTACTCAAATTTAAATTTAAAGAAAACATATGATTGTAGCTATTTTCGTATATAAAATTTCTTGTCCATAACTCATGAAGAAATTGATATCCTAACCCAAAACATACAAAGTGGATTGACGAAGTCTTAGGAGAGAGAATCCACAAACTTCACCAACCGAGATCCTTACCAAGCAGACTTTCCAGTTGAACTCCGCGTCGGAGGTCCATAGATGCATCCATCACCATTTATATGATCAAATTTTAATTTAGCATGCAAAAAATTCAAACAAAATGAATGCAAAACAAGAAGAATGCAATACTTATGCACAAACAATTCAACCATGTGAATATGACGATTTGTCGACAAATTGACAACTTTGTCCTCTTACACCAAATATTGGATGCGAAGGTTGAACTCCTACAGCAGGTGAGGTCAACACAACACCATGCATGCATGTCTCAATCTTGGGGTCAAGCACCACCTGAAACCATCCTTTGATAAAAAAATATACATATAGTTTGTGGGGAGTACAAATGGTTTCTCAATTAGGAGCACAAAAAGAATTTGATATCCGGACGATGTCTACCATGAGATAAACCCCAAAATGTTTAAATTAAGCACGATTAACTAGCTTCTCATAAAAATAATAATCATAAATGTCGGCTAAATGTGTACATTCGAACAATGTGTACCCATTGAATGTCCAAAGCAAAAACAAGGAAGTCCTGGTTTTCTCGCTAACATCTTCTTAATGAAGGCTTTCTATTATTTAATAGATAGATAAACAACAAAAAACACAGTTCAATTATTATTTTTCCAAATAATTTTCTTTAAATGAATCATAAGGAGCAAGATATCTCGTTTATTTTCAACATTCATGTGAATCATACCAGGTTATTTCAAGCACATCAAGAGAAGCATCTCCATCAAATGAGCGATTCATTCTACACGATCCAAAACCAGATTAAGTATTCAAACGCATAACAGATGGACAAGACTTTACGATATATTTAATAAAAATTGATAATCTGATATTATTAGCAACTTGGTAGTATAATAACGGTTTAGCTAAACTGAAGACTATCAAATTTAATCTCAAAGAGTCAACATGTGATGGTGCTAAGTGAAGTTTATGTCCCTAACATCACAATGGAACTCCCACACTTGATTCAAATAGATTATAAGTCGGCAGTTACTTTACAATGTCAAGAATGATCCAAAGACAAATGGGATTTTGGAAACCTGATATTACAAACTAACCTCGAGATAATAAGTCATGTAAGCTGCAGGACCATCTTTGAAAAGAATTGACAACCCATTTCGAATCAAAAGTCTGTGTCTGTCCAAAACACCGACATTCAAACTTTTTTAGTGGCATTTCAAAGTATTTACCAATATATGGAGATTCCGGAAAAGCATATGCAAGCAGATCACAAGAATATCTAATTGCATTAAGTTTACATGCCATTTCACTTCAAACAGGAGATTCCAAAAAGCACATGCAAGTAGTCACAAAGAATATTTAATTGCATTAGATTTACATGCGAAGTTTCTAATGCTTATGAACCAAAACAACTTTAGAGCTTAAAGATGCCATGACAACACTCGTGACATAAAAACACAAGCAATTGTAATTTCAAGTGTGCGACATTAGGACCGAAAACCCCCTTCATATACCTTACTTGATCTCGAACATTGTTACAAACTTATGCTTCAAGCATATGTTCCAATTAAACTGTGAAAATTTCAATATACAAAAGGAACAAGTCAAAGACCAAAATCCAAGGGATATTTTTTTCTCTGAGAGATGATCTTTCTAAAAATGCATTGCAACGGATCACCGCCCGCAATTGCATACCTTATATGTGAGGAATTTCAATTTGATCATCATTAGCATCTTCGTCGCCTAAACCATCTCGCTCCCTGATGTACTTGTCTCGGAGCTACCATATGCGTTCTTTTGACTGCACATTGTTTCCTTCGCAACTTTGTCCTTGCTCATTTTAAACAAGTTTATGTCGACAAAAATCCTAGATAGAGAAATGAACATCAAGTGATAGACAAATCATAACTAGTGAAACTACAAATGTACCGATCATAATTCTTTTGAATGTACAAATTACAATTACAAGTCATCCAAAAAAATAGAAAAATGGCCTTCTCGCTAATGTACATGTAACTGTAAACATAGTCTAAAAGTCTAAAATCACATACCAACCCAACACTACACTATATCTAGTCTGCACATTTATTCATTCAAAACACATATTAAGAGCATGACTATTTAAGTAGGAATCAAGTAAATAGTGATCATCATATGAAATCTACTGGTTGTAAATTCTAACCCGACCTCGATTCCAAAGCATTAACCATTTAATTGAGATCCTAAAACATCATCCTATCCCCACCGGCTTTGTCTCTTCCTTTCCATTTTCGTAAACAATGAGAACTCAGCTAACTAAAAGGATATAACCTCGGGCTTTTCTTTATTTTTAGATTTACCAAGGGGACAAATCCTAAAAGATATCGAAGCCTAAACTGTTTTATTAAGTTTTCAACAAATTGTCCTCCCTAGTCCATGCACATGATCTCTGCTGGTACTTGGGCAAAAAACTATGTTTATCCCCAATAATGTAGAACAACATAGTTTAGTCTTTAATAAAGAGGATAGGCTGGGAAAGAACTTACGGACACTAAAAAGAGGAAATAGAGTGAGTCACATTCGAACACTAAAACGAGTGATAGATCTTCCTTGTAGAAAAATCTACGAAAAAGAAAAGTAAAAACGAAAAAGAAGTCGCTTTAAAGTTTGCACTAATGTAAAACAAAGCACACTTTAAGCAATTCACAATTTTAAACCTCGCAAAACAAAATTTTAAAATTACCAAAGCTACGCTCTAGTTAGGGTAAATGATAAAGCTTACCTTGTTCATATTGTAAAGAGACTCCACCATTTCGAGGATCTAGCACCACACCAATCAACTAATATTCCAAATAAACCGAGTAACCAATGAGGATGAGTACCATTTGGGATATGTAGACAAGTATCGAAGCATCAATAAGAGAATTTATATTACATAGTTCACTTAGGGTGACATTTCCCATTAACCAAACTAAACTACATGGCTTTGCACTACAAGCTAAAGGACTAGCCGCGAACATTACAAGATTATTCTCGATTAGGTACACTAACATTTTAGGTATTACCATCGCAGATAATTTGTACGCTATCATGGAACCCGATGAAAACATACAACATGAAACAATTAAGTTTCAGAAGAATCCCTAATATTATACACCCAAAATCAAGCTAGCAAACTGAAATAGAAATGTAAATGCTTTGCTTACCCATGAAATGATCAAAAGCATGAGGTTTTCTCAATATAAATGACCCATTAATGCCAATGCATACTTTTCCATATTGATTTCCTGTATCAACAATCCCATTACACAAATTTTTAAAACAATAACAAAAAAATGCATCAAAAGCACACTTTATATCTATTTTGATTTGATTCGAGACTCACAATTGTGAATATGTCAACCACGATATAATTGGAAAGGTGAACTAAGGATTGCAATAACTCGATGCACCACGTAAACCATTTTAATCAAAGTTGTGACAACACAAATTTCCAGCACAAGAATCCTAATCTAGTAACATAGAAAACCCATATTTATCAAACGGTATAATATGCATAATATTTCATAAACTAGTCAAGTAATGATCTTACAAAGAAAAATCACGTACTAAATCCTAGCTTTATCAAACATGAGCATGTTTTTAACCTTATCCTTTTTCTTTCCTTTAATCCACTTCGTAGAAATCAAAAAACAAAAACAACTCAATAAAAATACGAAAAAAGACTTAAATCCAACATAAAAGAAGAACCCAATACTGATTTAATAAAGAATTCATCTTCTCCTTTTGTTTACCTCTATTAGATTTAGTTGGATTTGAAGATGGTGGTGGAGTTTTCTACTTCTTGATGCTCGGATAAAAAGAGAATGCACACAATCAATAAAAAAACAAATGAATTAAAAGTATAAAGAAATGCACGAACCGATAACTAATCGAGAAAAGAAAACTGAGATGAAATTGAAGCTTTTAGGTTTACTAACATCGAGTTTTTTTCTTCTACAATTTCAATTTGGAGATCGATAAGTAAATCGATTGAACTAAAACGATAATAGAGATGATAATTTCCTTCCGATTAAGTTTCGCAGATGAATCTTCGTTTTTATTTGATGATCTTCATCGCCTCTTTTTCATCGATTCAAACAATTATTCAAGAGATGATGTTGTTATGATAGAGAAGAAGAGGTCGCAAAACCTAATATAAAGTTTTGATTCACAAAGAAATTGTTATGATAGAGGAAAAAAATGAAGAGAAACAGAGAATGATTTAGAGAGAGAAGTGAAGGAAGAGGCTAGGCTGAGATGAGATAAAAGGATAAAGTTGGTTTCGTTTTCTCTTTCGTAGAAAACTCCAATGATCCACAATGGTTCTTGAATCTCTATTTTTTACAAAAATACCCCTCCATAAAACCACCGTGATGGAAACAAGTTTATGTTTTTCACGTTTTTCCAATAAAACTACTGAGTATCACGGCATTATCACTAACTACATCCCAGGGGCTGTGGTTTTTGTGAAGCTCGGGAAGTGGTTAAAAACCCATTTTCCACTAGTGTGACCATCCTACACTATCACAGGTTCTGTCAACTTTGTGGTTCTTTAATATACTAACTATACACTAACTTTATGACAACCCTTTATAAGTGTTGTTAAATGTAATGCGCAAGTGACTGAGCCGCAAACAGCGCGAATCCTTCTCTGAACGAAAAATATTACTCTTAATACACAAATATCAAAGTTATCAACATTCCCAAATGGAATAAAAGTAGCAACATAAGAGGTCAGTTTTTAAAAACAAAATAGACTAGCAATATGAGCATTTCCTTCGCCTCCATATGCCTTTTCACAATCCTGCTAGTTTAATTCCAATGAAGAAAAATGATAATTTGACAATCCTACCAGAATTCCAACTCAATTCCCATATGACATCATAATTTACAACAACCAAAAAAAGAAAGAAAAAAAAAACCGGATAAGTAACTAGTCCTAGCAAAATCCTGAAAGCACCAAATAAAATTCAGGCAAACTTACAAAATTCATACAAATTTCGGAAAAATGGGTGGGTCAATATAGCAATCATAACAATCGACATGTCCCTTTTTCTCTCCCCTTTATCCGGCTTGAGACCTAAACGAAATGATATATCATTTACATTGGCGAGTTAAAAATGGGTGTTTACTCGTAACAAATATTACAAAGGTAACATAGATAGCATTTTATAAATTAAGCACCCAAATGGAGCTGTTAAATGTCTATTTTGCAAGAACAATACTAGTGTTAGTAAAGGAAATAGTTCTTGAAAATCAGATGAACCAATTTTGAACTTTTTTGGAAGTGTGGAAAATCGGTTTCAAGGTTGTAAGTATGAAAGAGGACTTACAAAGTAAGGATGTCGACAAACTTTGAACATGTGTTGTAATTTTTATCTTTTATTGTTCAAAGTTATTCCTTAATAGCTAAAGGAAGAAAATCCCATGATCGAAAGATAAATAACTTAAGAATCTTTTATTTAAGGTTTTTAATTTTATTTTAGGAAAACGAGAATTAGTAATGTGCATTTACTAGTTAAAGATTTTCCAAAGAGATTTCCGGTCAATATTTTGGACAGAGCATTTCCAGGAATTATGGAAACCGAATTTGGAATATATTGCATATCTTGAGAATATTTTCGGTTTTGGAAATTCCTTGGTGTCCAAACTTCCTTGTCTATAAATACTTGAAGTTTGCATTTCTAGCAAACTAATCCTTCGTGACAAGAAACTTCCTCGGTTGTGTTGTTACTTGGTGTAGCCTATATTCGGAGAGGAGAGTAACCTAATTAGGCGAAATATCTTACGCCGCCGCTTTTAAGTCTTCTTTGGGATTGGGAAGATCTATTAGTACCGTTGGTGGGAAACTAGATAATTGAGGTTTATCTTGTGTTTTCGATTGATTTGATTGACTAACAAAGGTTGAACTTTGATTGCACCTAGTTTGTTTATGCTTGAGAATCTTCTCTTTGATATAAGATTCACTCAAACTAGATCGAAGCTTCGACAGGGGATCTTTAGGCTATTTTTAGTTCTAAAGACGATCTTGTGATAATCCATTGTTAACGCACTCGTTTGTGTGTGATTGATCACAAGAGATTCAAGTTGTTATGTGCGGTGTTTATTGAAGATCTAAGAAGATTTGAAGACAAAGAAGATATTGAAGATTTCGATTTGGGGTTCATAATCTTTGGTGTGCACAATACTTGTTTCGGTATAAGAGGATCCAACTATAATCGGTTTATCCTTGTGGTAGATTAAATTGATTAGTTGTGTAGATCGGCATCAATACAATTCTTTGTGATTAAAAGTATTGATTGCAAAATCTTAACAATTACCTTTGGTAGTTGAGAATAAGATATATCTAAGAACCCTGGGAGTTTATTGAGATAAACGTAAGAGCCTTTGTCGAACTCACATCACTTGGTTGAAGAGAGTTTCTACCAAACAAATTTGTTGTTCCTTTACTTGTTTGGAATACTTAACCAAATAAATTATTCAAAGCACGTGCCTTATTCATAAGTTGGAGGCGTGGGAATACGTACGTAACTAGGTGAACTATAGGTTTAGTTACTTGGTCTCAACTATACGAAGTTGGTTTAATTTTGTGTAGCGGCTTAATAAGAGTATTCAATTTGGACAAGGTCCCGGGGTTTTTCTGCATTTGCAGTTTCTTCGTTAACAAAATCTTGTTGTGTCATTTACTTTATATTTCCGCATTATAATTGTTTTATTATAATTAAAGTAAATTACACAAACTTTAATTCATATTTACTTGATAAGCAATCCTATTGTGTTTGGTTAAGTCCGAACCTTTTTATCAAGTAAATATACTTCGTTGTTGTTTTGTCTCGATCTCGTATCCATAGACGACCAAAAGAAGTGTGAACCGATTAGTTGCATTGTCTCGACTCATTCCATAGACAATCACTTTGAGAAAGGACTTATAGGTAGGAAAAGTTTTAGCTTGAGGTATATTTGGGTACCTCACCTTTTCAAGAGTTGCTTCAACTCGGTTGAAGACTTTAAAACCAAATTTTCCTCCCACATATTAAGCCTATATTTGATATCCGATTTTACGATTTAAACGGATGATCGGATCAAACAATAGATCCCTATGATGAAAATCGATATAAACTTAGACAAGAGTCTAGCTATCCTTAAAATTCGGACTTATGCAACCCGAGTGTAGCTTAAATTATTGTTCACCTCACAATTATAAAACTTTGTGGAATCAACAAAGTATGAGACGAAGAGACTACATTGATTACTATATATCTTGATTGATGAAGAAATGCTCTGCAAACAATCGAGATCGATACTCAAGTTATCAAGATAAAAGATAAATGAACCCGCTTCACTAATCCCGGTGAAGTCTTTGTAGTCTCTAAGTCCTAAAAGGGTTTATGGAGAGGACGACTCTAGATATAACTAGGACACACCAAAAAGTAGTGTCGGTATTCAAAGATCCCGGTTTCAAGAGTTCCCCTTATATATACTTCAAAGCTTAGGTTGCTTTAGGTTTAAGCTAAGATAGCTTTGGAACATGGCAACCAATACCACGTTAGATGAAAGGTTTGAATCTTAATCACATATACAAGATACACTATGGTTAGGTAAACTGTAATCAAACCGTGTATAAAGACTATGTTTGACATGGTTAGCCGAAACTAGCCGATTTGAACTTAAAAGCTTAACACTCATTTTCATGTTCACTAAGACATTAATATTGAGCCACACTCATGTGATCAAATGTGTAATTAGAGAAATGATCAAATGAAAATTATTTGATAGATCACAATTGAATCATAATCGACATAGTTTGTAAATGTACAAAGTACAATTACTTGAATTTTAAGTAAATTGGTTGAGTCACGGTACACGAATCGGTTTGCAAACTTATATGCAATTACCGAGTTTCAAAGTCTACAAATATTTTTAGTTCATAAACCGGCTTGCAAAGTTATGCAATTACCAAGTTCCGGACTCTACAAAACTTTTCACCGAATTAGGTTTGCAAACTTTGAACCAACTCAAAGTTTCTGTCTACAAAACTTTTTAGTTCGCAACTGGTTTGCATACTTAAGACCTTTGTCGGTTCCGAGTTCACAAAGATATTCAGCTTGCGAGCTGGCTTGGGTACTAAATGGGTCTAGAACATATATATAAATGTTTTGGATCGCATATCTGGTTTGATTATTTTAACCCTGTTACCACGGTTCCACAATGGTTTGTATACGAATATACATACCTATACGGATCACGAAACAAACAGATTTTTCCATGATGTACATACGAATATGCATATCACACAAATCTGAAAGTCGATATATAGCTACCCCATTATGTGTACGAATACATGTAACACGACTTTAGCCATATAACAGTTTTCTCAATTTGTAAGACTGATAACACTCTCTTGTATTTCGAATATAGGAGTTTTATATTTCTGTGAATCAATACGAAACATTCCTGAATACCAACAATGACACATATCATTGTTCCAAGATATTTTCGAATGATAAACTTATATCATAATTTGGTTCCGAACAATAAATTGTTCTCCACCAAATTTGATCAAGTACATGTTCATTAAGCTTAGTCATTATATTTCGAGAAATTTGTAAACTAAATAATTAGTTTTCGACTCGAAATTCTTGTATATGCAAGCTAGTCTAATTAGTAATGTGATGATCATCTCAAGGATATAAAGGTGAATATAACTTGAGAAATAGGTGGTTCAAGATTCACTTACCTTTCGTCGATAAATCTCCAAAAGCTTCATTGATCTTCGCCTTCAAACGGTAGAGAACGTGAATGATGACCGGCTTGTTTCTCAAATCTATTATCCTAGGCCGAGACTTAACTAATTGTAGACTAGAATCAAGATATAGTTTTGACAACTAAATTTGAAAACAAGCTTGATATAAAAACACTTGTGAGTTTACCTCGAGCAATGCTCTAACACATTGTTCTTCTGAAACATTCTTCTCATATCAGAGAGAGTAACTTATTCCGGAACGAAGAAGTATTTTCGGGATAAAGCATTAATCATCTCTCCTCAACTAGCGATGCTTCTTGGCGCGATGTTATTGCACCTGTGTCTACTCGCCTGTCAAATACTTCAAAATTCCTTTAGACGGACAACATGGTTGTGCTCATGTTCGCCTTAATGATTTCAGAAATCGAAAAACATATTATCGATCATTGTTTTTCAATCATAAAGCGTGAACGTTGTAGAAGTATAACCCTTTGGGAGAGGAAATCTTTGTATATCATAAGGTATGAAGGTTGATGACGATGGACATATGATGTCTTGTCTTTTCCACGATCCTCCGTAAAAGCGCTCCAAATCTTCACAAGTGATGAAACTTGTCAAGTTGGGGGTGGGTTATTCGCATCATTGCGGACTTCATCCACGATAGAGATTGGGGAAATTTCGGATCAATAGTCGAGGATGTTTCCTTCGATTTTCATTTTTCTTATTGTCGTTGGGGATGAGCTTGTTCAGGCTGCAAATTCAATGTGTGAGTTTTGAGATATGTTACAATTCTTTATATGTTGCAGCCATGTCTGTTTGATTCTTAGCGAGAACCTTATGAACCTTCATGAGATCAACTATGGTAGGTAGATCTTTTCTGATTTCTTCAGTAGCTTGTTCGGAGGGAGGATTATTGCATGTACCGGTGTTGGTTTCAGCATGGACACCAATATACGTATATTGTTGGTTTAAGGGGTAGTATCAGTAGCGTTGTTGTTGGAAACGGGAAGAGTGAATGGAGTACCACCACTGTAGCTAGTGCTAGCATTATCTGGGTTAGGATTTGAAACTGAGCTTGACCTAAGATCAACCATCTTTGAGAAAATTGGGACTGCAACCGAGAGATTAATTCCCACCGTGGTCTCCAATATGTTGATGGGTGAAAACGATTATTGGTTTTTGAGGTAAAGTTGAGAGACCAATGATTCCTCGACCGAGTAAATCGCCTAAACCTTTAGCAAACAGATGCACTACACGGGAGTGCTTTGGGTTCAAGAGATCAATATATAAGACTCCGGACTAAACCAAGACAATGGTAGTCCTAGAGTCAATTTGGTCACAAAGAGGGATGAGGGTCAGTCTGAAGGAAGGAAGCTAAGAAGTGTGTGAGATCAGTGATGATCAAGGATTGTGGATATGTTGTAGACTTGTGCAAGTTTTTGTGAAGTGTTGAGTTCAAATAAGATAAGATATGATTGATTGAATTACGCTCGTTGAGAGTTATTGTTCATATGAGAATTTTGTTATCCAATCGTGGATTCAAGAAATCATTTATATTGCCGTAGTATTAGACACATTGATACTAGTAAGTATGACGATTCTTTGAGTGAAAGAGTGGGAAATCGTGGTTAAACCAGTTCCATGTCGTGCAAAGACTTGGTTGATTGTCCATCCACTACTTTGCTAACTCCTTCAACTCCTTGAACGACTTACTCACATTTCTCATCGTGGGTGTACACACGTGCCATAGGCTTCCAGACCAAAACCCTAGTGAATATCCCACATGTGACATGATTGATGTCTCATGAATGTGGAGTCTACAAGGAGGACATGTATTTAATTGGTCAATTGTTGACTTGACTAGACATGAGTCTTAGCCTTGATGAGTTGAGCATAATGAACGAATGTGATATGCTCTGACACTCATGGTTGAGTGTGTGAGTTGTCCGTAGAGACGAATGATGGACATACGTTGAGTCTTGATGAATTGTGATATATCATTTTACCGCTTAATAATGATGTTTTGATAATTTGGATCGACGCGCATTCGATGAGATTGGACGATCATCGGCTATTCTCGATATGTTGAGTATTAGACAGATGTTGCTGAATTATGCGGATGTTTATTCCTAATCTAATATTTCATGAATGCATGGTCGAATGACAAAGTAAGAATCGAATGTAATATTAAATGGTCGCCTTCTGTTTGAACCATGTTGCTCAATCGAGCAAAAATATTGGTAGCAAGACCTAACATTAAATATAAATTAAAATATTGATTGATGGATCAATATAAAAGTTAACGAATTATCGTAAATTCGACACCCTAATTTTGGAGAACTCGATCCTGGAGATGGACAAGTTATCCAATGTGGGTGAAGAAATATCACCAATCAATGGTATTAGAGCCAACCATTTATGGTGAATGAGCGTGCAAAAATATCCTTGGACGAGGACTTATTGGAGAATCCTGAAAATATGAATTATTATTATTAACATATAATAATGGAGAGACATGGGACCGACCATCCATGATGGCAAAGGAACCGTCGGTCAGGTCCTAAGTCATGGTGGTGCACGGACACCATGACCCTCACACATGCATTCCTTTAAGTATTACTTTAAGAATTTTTGTTGGTCGTTTGAGCGATTTTCAAGAGTTTGAACTTGACTGAAACTCTCAATTTTGCACGAATGAGAAAGTAGGACTTTGCTCGTGTGACCAATACTTTAAGATTATTAAAATAATGATATTTTAATATTTTCCGTGAAATGGTATTGAGACCATTTGACCTTTTGGATTTTTGGAGATTTGAGCAATATTGGAAAATTTTGCTCAAACGAGGGAGTTTCATGAGATGAGAGAAGTAATAATAATAAAATAAGAAATTGGAGACGCGTGGATCGGTCATGGCTCTACCGGCGATTCAGTCCGTGATGCTCTTCCCTATTTATTTTTTTTCTAACTTGTGTGAAGGAAGACGGAAAATTAGGAATTTTGCTCAAACGAGGGAGTTTTCAAGAGATGAGGCAGATAATAATAATAAAACAAGGAATTGGAGAGGTGTGGGATCAGCCACGGTCACGTGGCATGGACGGCCGGGCGGTGGGAAGGGTCACGTGACACCTCTTCCCTATTTTTTTATTATTATTCCTTAGCTCTCCATATTTCCTCGTTCATCCCTAATTTTTGGTGCTCATTCATGCATTATTTATAAGTACACTAGCACCATTTTCTCGGGGCTTACTCGGTGGTGTCCCAATTGCCCGAAAAGTGAATATCTATTACTAATCCATGTAATTCAGTTGAGAAAAGCCATGAAACGGAGTAATGAGCTATTATGATGAAAATAAATTATTTTCTAGGAATTTAATCGATGAATATTGCAACTAACTAGTATTAATCAATTGATGACTCCATACGCTATGATTATGATATGTATTCAAGAATCGAGGTAGAGATAGTAGAAGCATAATACTCACTCTAAATATTTCTTTTATATAGTCGAAACATTTCAACATCCCGGAGATGTTATCGCTTGTATAAAAGCAGGCAACCTATCTAGGAGTCGTCAATAACTATCGATTTTATACATAAGTGAATACCAAAATTGCTCGCTTTAATAAAATATGCTAAAATCTCGGTTGAGAGACTTTAATGACTGCATATTCATGTGTACTCGAGAGGTTTGTACGTTCACCGTAGATCATGACATGAGGTTTGTACGCTCAGTATGAGTCCTAATAAAATATGAATTTCACATACAGGTGCAAAATTATGATTTTACGATTTTCGCCTTCGTCAAAAATCCACCATCGACACTTCTCGAATTATTTCTTTTCCAAAACCAATGTGGCCATGATCAAAATAAATTTTCTTATGTTTTCTTCTTATACTAAAACAAGTTACTCTAGAAAATATTTTGAAAAAATCCAACAACTTTAATAGGTTTCAAGGAAAAAAAAACACAACTCTTGTTTAGCACAATAATCTATATAAAATGCGCAAAAAAATAATTATTGATTAAATGTTTTTAAAATTCAACGTTTATGGCACACGCAAGTAATAAAATCCTTTTTGATCTTTTCAAAGACAAACTTTGCGTTGCCATGGTTTGGAGGGTCTTGTCAGTATCAATATAGGTTCTTAGTTGTATGCAACAAATGTAAAGGATTTTCAATAGCATTTTAAAGCATTGAATTATAAACATATAAGTGGGCATGCTGCTGCAATTTCTGGAAATTTGCTTACTCCTATTGCTGGTGTCTTGAATTTGTGGTTATCTGGAAATGCGACAGGGAAGTATATTCCCAATGTACCTCTCACACCATTACTCAAGCCTGATGGTGGACTCAAAGCCATATCAGTTGGGACAATCTGGAGAAGACTTTGTTCTAAAGTTGCTGCAAGTTCAGTAGGTATAGAAATTACTAACTATTTGGGTAACTACCAATTTTGTGTGGGGATTCCCTATGGGGGGTGAAAGCATCATAAATCCAACGAATAGACCTCTTGAATTGAAAGGTACACAAAATAATCTAACTATGATGCTGATGGACTTTTCAAATGCTTTTATTAGTTGATTGAACAACTCTAATTAAGAAAGTTAGCGCTAGATATCCTAGTATTTCCAAGTGAGTTGAGTTTTGTTATGCTCAACCTGCAAGATTATATTACAATGATTTTGTTTTGTCATTTGCTTAAGGAGTACAACAAGGTGACCCTCTTTCCCTCTCCTTTTGCATTAACTTTACACCTCTTGTCTCGCAACATTTCCACTTAATGCTCATTGGGAATGCATGGTATCTTGATGATATGACTTTCACAGGGGATACACTAGAGGTTTCAAAAGCCCTCAATATTATACAAGGAAGGTACTTGCAAGAGGTTTGCACTTAAAAATTAATAAGATAATTATTTTTTGGCCTTCTACAGATCCAATAAGTTTTACATATGGGTGCTTCTAGCTAGTATAGGTAGGCCTGCAGTGGAGTCAAATTGCTTGGAGGTCAAGTTAGTTTTGACAACCAATATTGCAGTGATATGGTTATGCTCAGAGTTGACAAAACTATCCATCTCATGAACTCTGTAAAGAAATTTCAAGACCCACAGAGTGAGCTCTTGCTTTTACGCAATTATATTGGAGTTTCAAGACTCTATTTCACCATACGCACCACCAACCCTCGAGTCCTGCAAGCAGCCACATGCTATTTTGATTAACACTTGTTTCAATATCTACAACATTTGGTCATAAATGATGGAGCAAGCTTTGGTCCTCTTCAACAAAGACTTTTTACTTTGCCTAATAAACATGGAGTTATGAGGCTTGTCCAATGATGGTAGATATGATTACTATTTGTTATCTAGCATCATATATTCAGACACAACATTTGAAAAATACCATTATGGGTTCCGTGAACACTTCAAAACCGAGTCACAACTACTAATATACTCTTAACAAATACATGCAATCTTGTGGTCTCTCTACGTTCAACATCAATGCTACTGCCCCCCATCATATGAAAGCTTTCTTCAATTTTTTGATGTTGGTAAGGGGGAGTTACCATCTAAGTCCACTTTAACATCTAGAGATGCATTATTGTGGCAGAGTAACAACATGGATCATGCAATGGACTATGTGAAGGCTATTCTTATTGCTGGGCTTAACTAGACACTCGGGCCACGAAAATTTAGAGATATAACCCAATACCGGCTGGGCATACCTTTATTCCCTGAGGATAATGTATATTTGTGTTGTGGCCGGGATATAGATGTCTTCTGGGGATTATGCCCTCCTCTCGTGTCTCTGCGAGGTTGTACTCAAGCTCCAACATGATTTGGTGAGAGACGTTTTTATGGACATTTG
Source organism: Papaver armeniacum (assembly GCA_023531295.1). NCBI lineage: Eukaryota > Viridiplantae > Streptophyta > Magnoliopsida > Ranunculales > Papaveraceae > Papaver > Papaver armeniacum. Next base: position 158,269 of record JAJJWW010007806.1, on the reverse strand, counting down.
TTACAAAGCAGGTATCACTGCTAGGAAAGTAGCATTGGGATTTTTATTAGGAAATATTAATGCTCTCAGGCCCGCATATACCTTCATATAATTGGGAGAATGGTCAAAATATCCGTTTTGATGTCACTGGGTATCACCTTTTTCTTGGGGAGGGATTCGTAGCTTTACACCATGCTATTTCTGTGGCGGTTAGTCGCAAACAAAACAAATATTTAGACAAGTGTATATATCATGGGTACAACTTTGGGTGAACTTGGAGATGACTTAATTGTCCTGTTGAAGAGATCGAAGAAATTGCTTGGCCAACTATGATGCTAACAACAAAGTAGGTGGTTCAATTTTTCATATTATAGGTTTGGCTATCCGAGAAGAGCATTGTTGCACGTTGTTGTTGCCCGACTCTAATCCATTCCATAGTAAATAATCAATAAAAGCTCGTGGTGGCTCCAGCTTTATAATAATAATGTGTTGGAGCTCACTTGTTTTTCTAGCTCCCACCCATTTCCATGTAAAATATTTATTTGCTAATAAATTCCCCCAGTGACAATCTTTCATAATAATAATAATAATAATAATAATAAAAATAATATTGTCTTTTAAAACAGGTAGCTAGCTCAGCTGGTTATCCCTATTTCTCAAAAGTTTGATGTGCTTCAGAAGGTCCCAGGTCCGAGTCCTCGATGGTGTAATATTGCAGAATTTGACATGGATGGTAGAGTTACCTTACCCACGTGCGACATAATCAACCCCTATCCGCTTCGGCTCTCTTGGATGGCCTCGCTGGCAGGCTAGTATGACAACCTGCTCAACTAATGTAGTAGTACGATGTTGGAGCTTAGCTTGTTAGGCTTCCAACTAGATTCATGTAATAATACATTTTATCCAACACTAAAATTATTAATTAATCATTCAAATAATAATATTATTAAGATATTTATAATGAATGTTTATAAATAAATAAAATATTTATAGTTATGTAATAATGATAATAATAATTGGGCGACCGACCGAGCGAAGTGAGGGAGGGAGGACCTTCTGTATGGTCACTTTTTTTTTGTAAAATGTAAGGGATCAACTGACACAAAAAGATTGGAAATGGTTCGGGCCGAAAAACAATAATTGTCACTCTGAATCAAATTTTTATTTTTTGTTCTTTCAGACATTTTCGTAAATACACCGAAGATGAAGGACAAATAGGTATAAGACATTTTCGTAAATAAACCAAAGAGGCGGGGTAAATAGGTATAAGTCAAACTGTATTATAATTACTTATGTATCATATTTTTTCATGGGGATAATTGGCAAGAAAACTAGAATATAACGTATTTAAAAAACTGTGCCTTGAAATTTTACAAATTTTATCTCACTGGAAAGATTTTAAAGAGATCCACACAATGAGTACAACAACAATATCAAATTTAAAACTTTTATGAAGAATTTGGAGGTGTTTACCATTTTAAGCACAATTTTCAAAAATTGATTTCATAGCCATTATGGAAACCACCACAAAGGATGCATAATATATTATTTATCCATATTTTGGTTTATGCATTACCTGATTTTCCATTTTAACTAATAAAAAAATGTACTCCCTCCATTTCAGAAAATGAGATACTTTCACTTTAGGCACAAATTTTATTTTACATGCCAATTGCAAGAGTGTTTCCTTTTTTTCTTCTATTCGGACTCCCACCATGGTAGCGGTGTTCTAGTTATAATAGTTATACAACCCGCATTAGACACCATTTTGTTTTCTATTAAAAACCATTTGGGTGAAACTTGAAAGCTAGGTCTACCCACGTAGGATTCAGCTATTCCTAAATTAAGTCATCCACTTTTAGATTAAAATAATGTCAGCGATAATTAATAGGGAAAGCCACTTTTACTAAAGGGAATGCTGGCTTTAAGGTGTATTGAAAAAAATTCTTTCCCCTAATAATCATTTTTTATTTTCTGTATGTCACATACAAATATTCTATGGTATCCCTCGAAATGGGCTTACTCACAAATCGACATATAGACTTTTCCACCAACAACCCAACCCAACCCAACCCAACCCACTTCTTCTAAACTCTTCATTTGGTCTCTACCATGCCCCCTCAAGTTACACATTTTTGTTTGGAAAACCCTGAACAATGGTCTACCGACTAAAGAACTTCTCCACCATCGTAAAATCACCAACACTCCTGTATGTCCAAGTTGCAACACCTGCCCTTAAACTATCCAACACCTTTTTTTTTTACATGTCCTCAAGCTCAAGCAATCTGGGAACAAAAATATGATGGTACCACTTTTAATTACTTCTCTAACCAAAGTGTTGAGAGTTTACTACACCCATTGTACCCAAATACAAAAAACACCATCGATTTCACAACACACCCTTGCTTCACTTTGTGGCACATCTAGATTCGAAGAAACAACTTCTATTTCCAAAATATCAATGAAACACCAAACATCACCAAACTGCTAAACTCAAAAGGATCAACGAAATATTTATGGGCACAACTATACGTCAACTTCCTCTAGATCCTGGACTCGCTCCAATATACCTCAATAGTAACCAACATGTTACTCAATATATGGTGTCTATCGGATGGACTACTCCCCCACCAGGTATCCCTAAACTCAACTGTGATGGGGCATCAATAAACAATCCAGATATAGCTAGAGCAGGAGCAATGTTGCACAATGAAGAAGGAAAAGTTCTTTATGCTATAGCAAAACCACTAGGAATTACCACAACAATAATGGAAGAGACAAAAGGAATGTTAACTATACCAGGCATGTCTAATGGACATCACATCCCTAAAAATAGAAACAGATTCTATGTCCCTAGTGTTTTACCTTACCACAGACACTATGCCACCATGGAATATTCAACCTCTTATTCACAAGGTCAAGGAGTCGCTGCAACAAATACCGAATTGGGGGATATTCCACATCAACAGAGAAGCAAATCAATTCACGATGCCTTAGCAAATTTTTTTCACGACTGGACTCGTGTACAATAGGGTACTCAGCAACAAGACACATCTGGATCGATATACACCCTAATTTTCTCAACAATTATGTAATACATGACCAAACGGGTCTGACCTTTCAACGTGTACCCAGGCTTGTTTAATTCTAATAAAATTTAATTTTGGTTTCAAAAAATAAAATAATAAATAAAATAAAAAAAATATATTGCTTTTGAACATTGGTTGGATGTAACTTCATTTGCTTAATCATCGTAGTGGCACTTTTAAAGGGATTATCTATCACTATTATAAAGAGAACATCCCTTAGACACTGTAGATGAACAGTATCTTGAAGTTGTAGATTTTGTTTGGACCATTTTGCCCCTGTTCTTTGGGTTGCAAGTGATGAAAAATAAATAATATGAGGGTATATTAGTAATTTGAGTTGTTTGAAAATTACCAAGGGATGGAAATTTCCGGTAATAATAGAGGAAATTATTATGCATGGAAAAAATTTCGAACCAGAGATGGTTCATGGACTTTACTTATGTGTCACATAGAGAAGTAATAACTACCTACTGATGATGACTGCGTATCATGGACTGATGTTTGGTGAAATAAGACTTGAATAGATGGCAAATCAATACAAGTTCATTAAAGATTCGATTTGTTTTCCCATGATCTACTTCTTGTTCCTCAACTGAATCATGACCACGACCACCCCATAATATGCTCAACTCAATTTCACTAAAGCCACCAACATTATGCTTCTTCGCATATACTCCATCAAGAGTACTATAAATTGCAAGAATATTGTAGACTGTTATAAAGAAGGTTATTATAGGGGCGTCACACTCCAATAAAGGGGTTTCACTTGGATTCTTAGTGTCCAAAAAAGTGGTTATGGGATATCCTAACACAAGTACAAAATGTCTAGATTACCTTTTAACTAAAATAAAAACTTAAAAACCTAATTTTTTATATTCTAATTCAACAACAACTGATTCAAGCAACTGAAGAATCAGAATTTCAAACTCCTCAACAACAACCCATGGTGTATGTTAGGTAATAATCAAACAAACCCATCTTTGTTTACTCGTTTTTGTGTTTAAAATAGGTTAGATTGAATGAAATTAAGTAAAATTAGGGTTCCAGTACGTTTCTGCTAGTGTTACGTCTAGGTTCGATACTGCTTTTCTAGCCGTAATTTTAGTTTATGAAGAACTTACGGCCAGGTTTGGATTACTTCCAACCGTACATTTTGTAATTTACGTCCAGGTTTTTGTAAAATGAGTTTACGTCTAGGTTCCTTTTAGCGAAACGGGTTTACGTCCATGTTCCATTAAAGTAAATGGGTTTACGTCCGGGTTCCTTTTAGTTTTACGTCCGTGTTCCTTTTTAATTCCAACCGTAAACATTGAATTTACGTCAAGGTTTGGATTGATTCCAACCGTAGAAACAGGTTTTACGCCAGGTTTGGGTTGGAATCCAACCGTAGAAATTAATTATTATCTGAATAAATTAAATTAAAATTAAGGATTGTTCGGTCATTACAAAATTATATGAGATAAGGGGTTTTCGATATTACTTCTGGGTAATCCGTTTTTGTCCTATTACGTGACGCCCCTCTAATGGAACGTGACGCCCCAATAATAGCCTTCTTTATAAAACCCTCGTGACAACTTCATCTTCTATGCGGCATTTTATGAACAAATTATAGTAGCTCCCCGAGTCCCCAGGCTACCGTAAACATATTTCTTACTTCATTGTTGCAGCCAGTATTAAAAAAAAAAAAATTTACAGCTTGGACAGTAATAAAAACCTTACTAAAATACCCCTCGTATGATTTTCAAAGACAAAAGCAACAAAATCTCCTCCAACCAAACAGTACTTGAGTGAGAGGGTTTCATAAATGTTGTTGCGAATAGTGAAATCTGATTTGAAACTAGGGTTTCGAAAAGGAGGAAGAAGACTTCTCCCTTAATGTAATAGGAATTCAAGCAGCTACTGGGGATGATACCTGTGAGTATTTCTTATTATATCTTCATTTTAGTCACTTTTTATGTTGTTTGTTATTCGTTTCGTTTGCTTAGATGTTCAAAATTATGATAACTAATTGAACAAATTTCATAGTTTCATCTCTTTTTGCCGTTGTTGTTGTTGTTGATCGTTTCGGTTGCTTACATGTTTGAAATATGATAATTGAGAAATTTCGTAAGTCTCAAGTCGTCTCCCGTAGGAACAGTAAGAATCACTGCTAACCAAATGGGAATTTTCTATCCAGGTGATACAATTGTAGGTGGTGGTTCTGCCAATATTGAGAGGAAGAGGGAAAATGTCGAGAAAAAAACAGAAGGATGTGGAGAATTAGAATCATTGACAGGAATTAGGGAAACTGTGGTTGAATTGGAGCATTATAAGAGCAAGTGTTTTGAATTGTCCGGGGAGCTTGAGAAGAGGAAACTGGAGTGCACTAAACTCCAGGGATTTTTATTAGGGGAGATGGAAACTAGAAAGACTTTTCAGGATGCAGCTGAATATTGGAGGAAGATGTCTTCCGTTTTGGAGAATCAAGTTCTCTTGGGACCCTTGTGGACATAATGGCGATGAAATATAGGAATAGGAACGAAGACAAATAAATGAAATGGAAGTTTGAAGCAGTTATGCTTTGTTCATTTGAAGAGGAACCTGAGCTCTGTATGAAAGCTGTATGTGCTCTCTACCGACATCATATATTCAATGACGAAATGTCAACCAATGGGTTGTGTCACTACAGCGTTTCCCAAAGGTATATTAAGGATTCTCTATGCTTTTCCCTGACTTCCAATATGCATATAGTTGAAAACCGGATGGAATTACAGTTACAATACATTGGCTTGTTCAAAGTTGAAAGCTTGTTGGTTCACATTTTTAAATTTTCTATGTTCAATTGCTTAATCTATTGCATCGAATATTTTCATTTTCTGCTGCCAAATTCATAGGTTGTTTTCTTAAATGGAGATTTTTTGTGCAATTCCTCTAATATTTACCTTAAAAAAGTATCCTCTCATTTTGGCAGTAGTTAGGAATCAAATTGTGTCAGGGGGTATGGATATCATGCACTGGTTCTTTTCTCATATCCCAGTTAAAATATAGCACATCCTATCTATACTGGACACTTGTGGTTGTAAATTCTAAATATAGTAAGGGGAGATATAAGATGATCCTGCAAATAGGTTTAATCGAGATTGACACTACCTCACTCAGTGGTCTATTTTCCGAATTATCAGATAAAGATTTTCTGGCTTCCCCAGGTTTCATTTCTGTAGTTGTTAGGTGAACAGTGGGAGCTACAGAGTTTCTGGCTCATGGCTGCACCTTCACAGGGCAGGACAGCCAGATGGCGAAATGTTCTTACTTATGTCAAAGAACAATGAACAAAATGGAAATGAGAAGAATCAACAGTAGTATCTTTTCATAGTTTTCCGTTTTCATTTACTCTTGGCCTTAATTGATATTTTCATTTAACAGGGGTACTACTTTGGCCAAGTTTCTAATGGTTGGGGCCTGCAAAGGTGAACTAGTGATGTATGTGAAAGAGTTGGAGATATTTGATTCTAAAGGGGTTGAAGACTGCAAGAGGCTGGCTAGAAGCTACTCAAAGCAATTATTCCTTCTTACTAACTGCCAGCCATGGAGATAAACTGCTAAGTGATAGATTGTTGTGTAAGTGACCTTCACTTTTTGCACTAGGCATTGCAATCTTGCATCTTTTTTAATCTTCTCTAATTTTGTACGTTTATGAAAGTGAAAACTGGTTAATAGTGGCACAATGGATGTGTATCGACTCTCCAATGTAGTAAGTGATGTTATGGTAGTTACACTTCAGGTTGTTTTGATAGGGGCGTAAATGGAGTAAAAACAACCCTCGTTTAGCTCATAGAAGTGATAATGAAATGTGTAAAATCTAATTACTGAAACCAAAACTAGATAACTCCTTTTATTTTATTGTAATGTCTCTCAAGGTAGCTGACCGTGTGCTGCTTAGTTTGGTAGAAGTGAAAAAACAAAAAAAACAAAGTGCATTTATTTGATTCTTCACAATTATTTGCAATGCAACCATAATTTCTAGGAAAGATAAATTTTAGAGAATAGCAGTAGAGAGGAGAAAGAAAGGGAGGGGTTTCTTGGTCAAATTATGAAGAACGCCGAAAATACCTTCATAACAATCCTCAAGGCCTAATCCCCTCTTCCTCCCTTTCAATTTTGTGTCCTGTCTCATTCTTTCATAGTCGCTCAAGAAAAGAATAAATACTTGGGGTGGAGATTTTTATTTCACCAGGTTCGTAATTGGTTTGGATTTTTTTCATTTAGGATTAGACTCAAAATGCTTAAAAAGAGATCGTTCTTGAGGATCGCTATAACACTTAACTGCATCATAAATTCGTCGTTGTTTCTGTTCCCAAAGAATCCACATCCGTTTGCACAAAGTGTATGTTCTTCTGGTTGTCCACTGAAACCCAGTTTTCCTGTTGGTCTTGTTTTGTCACTCGCTCTCTGTGTTTCTGTCTATTTCCTATCCTTGTGTAAAGTAAATGATGAGGAGAAGTCGTATTAGTTTGTATCTCTATCATGTATTAAAATAAGCATATTACAACACTGATGGCGTAAAATTCCTGTTTAGATTGTTATTAGTGGATTTATGGCTTATGCAATTTAGTAAGTACTGTAATGAGATAGTTTGTTGACAGTATACAATGACAATAAGAGAACTTAGCTTTCCAATTACTTCAGGAACTCATATTATTGAAATTACATAGACAAGTAGAAAGGGACCAGAGAAATTATTTGCTGATAAATTAGTAAGAGACTGTAGCCTTCCAGCATCTTTTTGGAGTAATGGTATCAGATGATAAATGATTTTCAGACATATCTAGATATCATAGATTTGTCAAGTTGCATAAAGAAACAGGAATTGGACCAGTTTTTGTACAGTTCAAAGTCAGGTTTCTCTATTGGATCGAAATCTTCCGTACTAATCACCTGTTTTCTGCCCACATATGGCTGCAATTTCACGTGTCATGTACAGCTTCTATATACATGTTCTCATGCCTATCAGTGAACTCATCAAAATTTACGTCTTATATGTTATGTATCTAAGCATTTTCCTTTATAAAGGATATAATCTGAGAAACTCATTAATGCTGCTTGTCAGCAAAAATTAGGAGAAACTAGAGGAAAAAGCAGAAGTCATGATATAGCATCTCCGTTCTTCGAAAATGAATAGACCCCTCTAGGCTATCTGGTGATCACACTAGAACAAAAACCCTCTTGAGTAGAGACGTTTAATTTTGAAGCCTAGTAGATGGAATTAGAGGTGTTGTAGGCAATATGGGTTTGATTTTCTAGTTTGCATTCTCGATTGAACACATTTTGATCTGTTTTCTGCAATCCTATTGTGGTGGTATTAGCAGGTGAACATTAATGTTTGTCTATAAATTAGTCTCATTCATCTTTGTAAAGAGCTTAAAAATCTATATTCTGTTAGTTGCTCGTGTTGAGAATAGAATAAAACTTGTGCATGTAAGTGTACCTTATCCAACTTCTAGTTTCAGTTGTTGCTAAGAGTGTCAAGTGTACGGCTGTTCTCTACATTTTAAATTTGACCGTTTACCCTTTGGTGAATTTTTTCAGTTGAATCATTTCTCATTTTTGACAGATATGCATTCTTCTCATTTTCAAGCCTTGTCATTTCATCTTGTTACAAAAAATTGTTTGTTTTGTTGACCATAACACCGAAGTACAATGTTATTTGGTTTTTGTATCAGGTCATTCTTGTGTTGCAACCTAAAGAAATGTAAGCCATGACCCGCCGATAGTCAAGTCGCGGCCATAGGCCTTTAGCCTTCTCCTCGTATACCTGTAGTGCTCATTTGGTTGCTTCCAAGTCCACAAATTGAAGCTGCTCAGCTCTATTAAGTTGTTGGGGAAAGTTCCCCTCAAATCCCAAGGTATTGTATAGTAATTTCACTTTCTCCCTTTTTTTTCTTGTTATATACCATTTTGGTTACTGGGGGTGTTGCTATCATCTGACAATGTACTATGTTTATCTGCACAGGGAATTGTCCAATTAGACTTTGACTTCTTCAGTCCAAAACCTGAATCTTTCCATGGAGTGAAGGTTCGCTGCATACTTACCTGGATGACCAGCAGTGGGATTTGAGTCGTTTCGTAGACTTGATTCCGGAACAGAATCACAGTAGGTGCGGTGGTCAAAACAGAAGACGAACATGATGATTGTTTATACTCCGTTGTTACTGCCCTAAACTTGGGTTGGTATAAGGCAAGCAAGATTTTTACATTTTCTTAACTGCATTGCTGCTGCTGCTATAGGAGAGTTTCAACGTCTTGGCTGGAGAGTCATATGTACATGGATCGGATACAATGTTCTTGTTCTTTTCCTCGCCTGATACTAGGATACAAAACCCATCAAGGAGCTCAAGAATTTTTTGCTTTGAGCATGTAAAGAAAAGGACATTATAGGTGACTTGAGAATGCTTTTGAATGAGCAAGCACAGGATGTAGTCACAAATAGGCCAGTTGATCATATTGATGGACTCAGCTAGTGCCATCACCACATAGGTGATAGGACTCAAGTGGCCCTTTAGATATCAAGCACTTGCAAATTAGGTTTTTGACGACGTCCCAACAGTGTCTAAGAGCTGTATTTAGTCCTAGGACACAACTGCAAAATCTCCAGAAGAGTCTTCACTCTTAATTCAGTAAAAATTCATGTGTAATTTACAAAGTCTACACTGTTTTTGTTCAATGGAGAAGCGCTTCAAAACTAAGAAACCTAAAAAGGAGAAGCAGAACTCATTCCCGGCGATATCATGAGTTCCACCGGAGAGTTTGGTCGGATTCAGGGAACATCAAAATCGCCCTCAGGACAACTTCATTTATGTGTGGCATAAAAGCCCAGCCGTGTATGAAAACGAGGCAAAATGGTAAGGGTTATAGTAGACAATAGCAAGAAAACCCCTTCATTTTTAGGGCAAAATGACATGACTTTTTGGTGTTGTAATGGAGATGGAGACTGATTAGGCAGCTGGTGGTGGTGATGAAAAGCAGATTTGCAGTGTGAAATATGGGAAATGCAAGAACGTTAGTGGTGATAATTATTACCGATTTTGTGATTTTCATTACATAGTTCTTACAGATTTTTTAACAAACGGTACTTCTTTCATCACTTCAAAAGAGATTGAAGTATAAGAAGAAGAATCCGCCTCCAGATGAACAGCGTTGTTGTCAAAGTACTGGAAGATGGAGATGCAAGAATTTTAGGATGGGTCATGGTGTTGCTGCTGATAGTGTTCCTAACACTAAGCACTCTGAAAAACATTATAAGAATCTTTAAACGAGAAATGGAGATGGTGCTGGTTGTAGTGCTACCGGGGATTCCAATTGCTAGAAACGGAGGAAGAAGTTAACCAAGGAACATGATAGAACAGGAATTCAACCACCAACTACTAGTAAGTAATTCTTATTCTATCTTCATTTTAGTCATTTTCTATGTTTTCATTTGCCGTTTCGGTTGCCTTTTCATTTGAAATATGATAATTGAGAAATTTCATAAGTTTCATTTGGTAACTAATTGGGAATTTTCTACCCAGGCGATACAATTGTAGCTGGTGGTTCTGCCAATATTGGGAGGAAGAGGGGAAACGTCGAAACAACAAAAGGGTCTGGAGAACTAGAATCACCGACAGGAATTAGGGAAACTATGGTTCAATTGGAGAGTTTGGAGGATTCAATAAACATGAGCAAACCTAATGCTAAAACCAGCAGTGGAGGGAGGAAGGTTCTCATGTGTTTTGAGTTGAATACTGAATGTGCTGAATGTGCATGGCATTGGCATAAAAACACATCATGAATCAGATTTAACAATTACCCTGCTGTGAACATTTCTTCTGGAAGTCTATATTTATCAAGTGGGGGTGAGAAGGCTGAAGAAGGGAATGGCTGGGGCTGTCTGGAGGAGAGACCATCTCAATATGGATCATCATCTCAAGATCATCTGGAAGCGAGTACGAAGGCTTTTGTGAACTTGGTCTCAGATGGCAGTGGTGAATGTCTTGACAAATCTGAAGATTCTGATAGTTCAGGTTCTCCTGGGACCGTTATGGACATGATGGTGATGAAATATGAACGAATACAAAGAAATGAAAGGGAAGTTTAAGGCTGATATGCTTTCCTCATTTGAAGAGGAACCTGAGCTCTGTATGAAAAAATGTGCTCTCTATCGAGAGCATATATCCAAAGACGAAATGTCAGCCAATGAGTTGTTCCATTACAGTGACGCGCGCAGGTATGTTAAAGATTCTCTACGCTTTTCCCTGATTTCCAAACTGGATGAAATTACTATTTTGCAGTTACAATTGGTTTACATTTTTAGACTTTCTATGTTCAATTGCTTAATCCATTGCTTGGAGTCTTTTCATTTTCTGCTAATTGGGGTTGACACTACCTCACTCAGTTGTCAAATTTTCCATAATTGTCAGATAAAGAATTTCTGGCTTGCCCAGATTTCATATCTGCAGAACAGTGGGACTAACAGAGTTTCTGGCTTTTGGCTGCACCTTCACAGGGCAGGAAAGCCAGCCTGCAAAATGTTCTTAGTTATGTCAAGTACGAATCAACAGTAGTATCTTTTCATGGTTTTCTGTTTTCATACACTCTTGGCCTTAAATTGATAATTTCACTTAACAGGGGTACTACTTTGGCCAAGTTTCTAATGGATGGGGCGTGCAAAACTGAACTTAAAAAGTCTGTGAAAGAGTTGGAGATATTTGATTCTAAAGGGGTTAAAGATCCTTAGAATCAAAGCTACTCAAAGCAGTTATTCAGTATCTACACAAAGCAGAAAAGATCCTTATTTCTACAACTGCCAGCCATGGAGATCAAACTTCTAAGTGATAGATTGTTGTGTAAGTGGCCTTCACTTTTTGCACTAGGCATTACAGTCTTGCATCTCCTTTTAACCTCCTCACATGCTGTACATATGTGAAACTGAAAACTGGTTGCGTAGTTTGCTAGAAACATGAACTCTTGTGGAAAAATCAAAAAAACAATGTACATTTATATGATTCAACATTATAATTCCTTGTGATTCTTTATTATGCAACCATAATCTCAATAAAACAACCATAACTTCAAGAAAAGAAATTTTCAGAGGAAGCAGTAGAGAGAAGGAAAGGGAGGGAGGGAGGGGTTTTCTAGTCAAATAATGAAGAATGCTGAAAACCTCAAGGCCTAAACCCCTCTTCCTCAGTTCCTCCCTTCCAATTTTTTTTGTTGTGTCTCATTCTTTCACAGTCCGTCAAGAAAAGATCAAATACTTGGTATGCAGATTCTGAGGAATTGCAGACGTTAGCGAAGAATATTAATCCATCAGGTTCGTAATCTAGCTCAACTCAATATATATTTTCGTTGGCTGGATTTATTTATTTTTTCATTTTAAGATCAGACTCGAAAAGCATAAGAGATTGTTCTTGACATCCCTATAACACTTAGCTACATCATAAATTCATAGTTGTTGCTGTTTCCAAAGAATCCACATCCGTTTGCAAAAGTGTATGTGCTTCTGATTGTGCAGTTTAACTGAAAACAAGTTTTTCTGTTGTTCTTGTTTTATCACTCGCTCTCTGGGTGTCTGTCTATTTCCCATCCTTGTGTAAAATAAATAACTAGGAGAAGTCTTATAAGTTTGTATCTCTAGCATGAATTCAGTTCATGATACAACACTGATTGGGTAAAATTCCTGTTTAGATTGCTTTTTAGTAAATTCAAGTTTGTATCTCTAGCATGAATGCAATTTAGTAAGTAGTAAGTACTGTACTGAGATAGTTTGCTGACAATAAGAGAACTTAGCTTTGGTTCCAGAAAGTTGATTTTTATATAGCTGTAATCTGTTTAGGCTGCTTAGCTTTCATATTACATGTAAATAAACAAGTAGGGACTGAATTGGTTAGACTGTTTCTAATTTATTGAGGGATTATATGAGAAAGTTGATTTTGAATTTGATGAAGATATAAGATGCTTTAAGCTGCTCAAATTACATAGACAAGTAGAATCGGACCAGAGAAATTATGTGCTGATAATTCCAGACTAGTAAAACATGTCGAGGGCATAAAGGAGGAAGTGGTTTTATCTTCTGGGCATGCACTTTCTTTTATTGCTGCTGGAGAAGGTAGCTTATTGAAATCACTGCTGCCATATGTTTGTAGTTTTGTTAGTTCTTATTAAAACTTATGTATGTAACTCGTACCTTATCCAACTTCTAGTTTCAGTAGTTGCTAAGAGTGCCAAGCGGACGGCTGTTCTCTACTTTTCCCTTGGGTGAAATCTTTCATGGGATCCTTATCAGTTGAATCATTTCTCATTTTTGACAGATCTGCCCTTTAGTAATTTCACTTTCTCCCTTTGTTTTTTACTTCTTGTTATATACCATTTTGGTTACTGGGATGTTGCTATCATCTGCCACATGAGAATGTTCTATGTTTCTTCATCTATCTTAGACATTCTGTAATGTATCGTTTACATCAATATGTTAATTTCCAGTCAATGAGATTGAAAAGTGCTCTATGAAAGGGAAGGGCGTGCTCTCCGAATCTCCCAGTGAAGAAAAGCTGTTTATCTGGATAGGCAACCTTCCAATTAGACTTGGACTTCTTCAGTCCAAAACCTGAGGATTTCCATGGAGTGAAGGTTTTGATGCATACTTTACCTGGATGACCAGCACCAGGATTTGAGACTTTGAGTGGTTTTGTAGACTTGATTCCGGGACAGAACCACAGTAGGTACGGTGGTCAAAAATAGAAGACAGAAAAGGAGAAAATGATGATTGTCTATATACTCCGTTGTTACTGCCCTAAACTTGGGTCGGTATTAGGCAAGCAAGATTTTACATTTTCTTCGCTGCATTGCTGCTGCTGTTGGAGAGTTCAACGGAGAGTCATATGTACATTTATGGATTGGATACTGTGTTCTTGTTCTTGTGGTTTTTTCCTTTCCTTATACTAGGAGGATACAGAACCCTTCAAGGAGCTCAAGAATTTTGAAAAGGGAATTGTAGGTGACTTGAGAATACTTTTAAACGAGCAAGCACAGGACGTAGGACCACAGATAGGCCCATTGACCATACTGATATACCCTTAACTTGGTTACCCCTTTAAAGATCAAGGAACTGAAAAAGTGCACCTAGCAAGCACTTGCGAAATAGGTTTTTGACCACTTCCCAACTATGTCCAATAGCTGTATTTAGTCCCAGGACCCAAATATGAGTTCAGAAGAGTCTTTACACTTGATTTATTTATGCGGGATTTGGCCTTCACAGTTCACAAAATATAACCTGTGGAGGAGCGTTTCAAAACTAAGAACCCCGAAAAGGAGAATCAGAATTCATCATGTGTAATTCCCGGCGATATAATTACAAGAGTTCCACCGGAGAGTTTGGTCCGATTAAGGTGCGGATGGTCCAAATTATTCTTCGATAACCCATTTTTAAGTGGCGCTCATGGGCACTGCACACTGAAAGCACCCCCTCTTGCTAGTCCGCCGTAGGAAAGGACGCCACCTCTTTTCCCACATCTGAGCCTTGTTGTCCCGCGTTTAGTCGGGTTGACTTTTCAACTCTCTGCCAACAGTAGAGAGAGAAACAATTTCTTAAACTAATCATTTTTAATGAATTATTACCAGTCAATGTTTTCAACGTCTTCGGTTACGTTCTTGTTTTTATTACAAGTGGCTGCCATGAAGCTAGCTATCGTAAGGAGCTGTCTAAATAGCTAGCACGGTTGTTTGCTTAGAGCCTTATCATATGAAAAATCATAGCGGCTCTCGTCCCGGCCCGAATGAAAGAAAAAAAGAATGAGATTCGTGGAAATGCAAATCGTTTCTACCCGACCAAAAAGAAAAAAAGAAGAACACCTGCAGGAAATTAAGACGGAGAAGATCGCCGGAGTTACGGTTAACCAATCGATCGTCTCTTCAATGCGCGAAACTGACGATGATTTTCCGGTCATTTCAACACGAGCAAAAACAAAAACGAAAACGATATTTGAATAACGTTTGTAACCAGCTCTCATGGACAGTTGCGTAGGCGGCGTTTAGGTGGACTAAAAACAAAAACAACTTTTTTGACTCATTGAGACTCTAGTAAAACTAATTTAATAATATTAACTTCAATTTCATTTCCAGAAGACAAGTACTAATTCTCCATTTGTTCACTAAAATTGCGCAAATTTGGCAGCTACGTCCTCCTTGAAGAATCCTAATCGTTAGTATGCTCAATATTGTTCTATTCAGCACATTCAAGTTATCAGGCAAAAGAGCGCTTTCCGTTAAAGTTGGCAGCGACTCCCTACAAATATCCCTGAAGCATTCTCAAAAAATTCAATTACACAAATAAAGTTCAAACCTTTAGCCTTCACAAACCTAATATACTCCAATTTGACTAATTCTTGCTCCAACTCCTATTTCTATGTCGTTTTCTGTCAAATTTTATCCCTAAATCAATTTGGGTTTTTCCAGTGCAATGAGACCCGAATCAAGCAAACCGCACAGTAAAGTTCAACAAAACAAACAGAAAGCAAAATCCCAGTGATGATTGTGGTTTATTCAAATTCTGGAAGGGCTGTGCAGAAATGAGTTGTTCCTGTTGATTATAAAATGGGATTCTCAGCTTTGGAGAAGTGGAAGGAACAAAAAATCAGACTGCTCTGGATTTAAAAGAAGAGAAGAGGAGAAATATGAATTTATTTCCGATAGAGAAACAAACTCTTAAGAAATAAATTATCGAAAATGATTCGTACACCGTGATTTAATCACCGAGGCTGTACCGTGTTAGATTGTGTGAGATGGGGGTGGGGACTATGCCTACCCACACCCACCAGATGCTAACCACGCAACACTGGGACCGTTAGATTTCTCACGGTACACACCCGATGCTTAAATCACGGTGTGTGTATCATTACTCATAAATTATTCATTGAAATTCAACGTTTGAGTTTTGTTTTTGTCTTTTTGTCTAGGTGGCTGCCACATATGGAGCTGTCCATTGGAGCTGGCTGTGAAGGATGTTCTTTTTTTTTAAAGAAAACTTAGGCAGAGCCTAAGGAAAGTGATACATAATAGAGCTAGTGGTATCATTGTTTAGACAAACATCTGATCCACTACTAAGGTTCTTACAGACAATAGCCATGTTTAAAGCTTGCAAATTTTGGAGTCTATGAATAAGTTTAAGACCCGTTAAGACGAAAGTTACAGGTTTAATGTTTAATGTGTTTTCTGCATTCAAAGGTTGCTTTTCCCTGCGGTAGTTCCTGCTGAATCTTCCTTTGATGGCTTTGATGTAAAGAGCATTGAAGTGTTCCAAAATTTCATTGGTTTCAACATATATCTCGATATTCATGTGCAGCTTTTCCTCAGCCCATCCAAAAGGTAGTTCTGCTTCTCCTGTGGCTCCTCCTGCTCCCCATTGGCCTGTGTGTCCTCTGCTATCAACATATTTTCCTGCAAAATCAGTAACAGTTAGAGTTGAGAAAAACTGATAACTGTTAGGATCCTGTATAGTGCAAATTTTGATTATGTAACCATAATCCTGCTTTTGCTGAGGGATCCTAACATGGAAACCATTTTCTCCTCTTTGAATACCAGTTTCAGAGATATGCCCCTGAGAATTCAGGGCATGACGAGTCAAATTGTGGATTCTATTGTAGTCTCATAAGTGTTGTTGAATGCTAAGAGAGGTTTTCTTAGAATTGGGTGTGATATTTTGGAAAACTAGATCACATCTAGCCTTACAAATAAACCAGCAAGTAGTAGCATAGGTGCTGATATTTTCAGTATTGCTTGTATGTTGAAACCAAGCATTGAACCAATCCATGAAAGGTGTTTGATGATCAAACAGGGCATGACTTTCACCAAACATATGCTACCAAACATCGCAGTGTACTGGCAATTGAGGAACATATGTGTCATTGTCTCCTCCCTTTTTTGCGTATTTTGCATATGAATCAATATAGTGAAGAATGCTTTCGGTTTTAGCATTAGTTGGGAGGATTTCATGAGCACATTTCCGTGAGAAAGATTTTGATGGCAGGTGCAACTTCCAAATTCCATATAGCTCCCCAGTCTCTTGTTGATTGGTCATTTTTGTAAAGATTATCTATTTTGGCTTTGTACAAAGCTTTAACAGAGAATTTGCCTATGTTGTTGAGGTTCCATTGCATGCTGTCCTCTTCCCTAGAGTGGATGATAAGATCAATGATGGCTTGAGCAAACATCGGGATCGAAGATCTCATTGAAAAAAAGCTGAATATTCCATTCCTTTTGATCAGTCATTAAATGAGCTAGAAGCTGGATATCATTGGGGAAGTTTGCCGGTTTTGTGAGCTTGTCAGTTGAATTAGGTATCCATATGTCCTCCCAGACTCTTATTTTGTTGCCATTGCCTATTCTCCGAAACAATGTTTCAATGTTCTCAATACCTTCAAGAACTCCTTTCCATATCCAAGAATCTTCATCTTTAGCTTTGGTGTTCATATTTAGCACATTCCTTTCTATTAAGTATTTGGCATCCATCAATTGGAACCATAGAGAATCTTTATCATGTTCCAATCTCCATCCTATTTTAGTTATCATGGAGCTATTGAAAAGTTCCATATACATAAATCCTAATCCACCAATATCCTTTGGTTTGCATATGACTGTCCAAACCTTAGGGTAGTAACCAGTGGGGTTTTCCAAATTCTTCCCCGTAAGAAGTCCCTTTGTAGCTTGTTCATATCTCCAAAACTGTGAAGGATGTTCAAATAGCACGGTTGAAACAAAAATATGGACATAAGTTACGGTTAACCAATCTCAGTTTTTTTTTATAGGAAACCAATCTCAGCTTAGATCGACTTTTCAATACCCAAAATTGACGATGATCGGGGTACCCACTCCTGTAAAACACCGCAAGGCTTTGTTGTAGAACAAGTTTGCTTGAAAGACGCAAATGGGACTCTAGTAAGATTACCGCTAAAATTGCAAGATTGTGTACTTTTGAATAAATCTTCAAGAGTCTGAGATAATTTCATCTCTATGCGACATTTATGAACAAATATAAAGGGGCATTGCTAGTATCCCAATGAATTTTTCTGCAAAGTGGAGTCTCACCGCTAGGTTCATTCTAGAGTTTGTTTATCGAAATGCCGATGAGAACTGCCCATCACCGATCATCGTTAGTAAATAAAAAAAAAACAAAAAAAAAACCAAAAGAAAGGTTATAACTGTGACGCTCATATTAGGATGTGGTCGGGCCACATATATTTTGTATGTTGTCCCTCTTAGTATTTTGACACATATTCAGATTAAAAACCTGACACCTCTAAATATCCGTAACTGCTTTCCCCTTTTTGAGAAAAAATAGGTAGTTAAGACAAAAAAATTGATAATAAAGTTGTTTTGGAGAAAAAAAAAACCACGTATCATTATAAAAAGAGGTAACCGCACCGTGAATGTGAACATCTTGGGATACTTATAAATTTCCAATCTCAAAAGGAACAAAAGTATGCACTTATCCGTGCTCATAAAGTAGAAAAAGTGAGTCTAAAATCATAATGCTAAACCAGGAAAAATCCGACTCCGCACTTCTTCAATTCCTTACATTATTTTGCTTCCAAGTACAGGGGATACTGTTTGGAGTTTCTCCCAATAGATTACACTCGCATACAGGAAAGTAACAAATTCTTATAAACTAGAGAAGATAGCAAATGTTGCATCATATCCTTGCCATGAACCCAGCTCTAGTTATAGCATATGTATTGTGTGGTTACTATGTAAAAAAATAAAATTTGCATGACTGCGATTATAGCATTTATCACCTACTATACATTCTTATATATAACATGTATCACCTACCATTCTATCTCGTAGGAGCAAAATATACAAGAGACACGTGTCCAAAGATTAGAGAAGGAGTATCACTGGTTAGATACAACATTGTATAGGAAATAGTTCCACTTTTCTAGATCTTATCCTAACTAGTCAGCCCTAAGGGCACTATTGTAACTCGTGTACATCCTTACCCCCTTTATAAGGGAAAGAGAAAGATGTGAGGAGGGGCCTTCTCCTTCTTCCCACAACCTAGAGCTAAACAAGAACTCTATTCCCTTTAATGGAGTTTGTATGTAACACCTCCGATCATAGTAAAACCCGTGGATGTAGGCTTCATTAATGGCCGAACCACGTAAAAACCCTTGTGTTCATGTTTACTTTGATG
Source organism: Papaver armeniacum (assembly GCA_023531295.1). Classification (NCBI taxonomy): domain Eukaryota; kingdom Viridiplantae; phylum Streptophyta; class Magnoliopsida; order Ranunculales; family Papaveraceae; genus Papaver; species Papaver armeniacum. Next base: position 139,006 of record JAJJWW010007806.1, on the reverse strand, counting down.
CACTTTGCTCCTCACTTGTTGGTAGATCTTGATATTAGGTGTTAGGATTTATTGGGTGTGGTTGTTATATTTTTAGCAACTACATTCTGGCGCCGACTAAGGGGACCGAGAGTCTTCTGCAGCTTTGGTTTTTGAAGTAGTTTAAGTGAAGTGAGTACCGATCTATGAACTGTGAAGACTAAAGTGTGAAGGGTAAATGTGGAACTCGGGCAGAAGTAAAGCTACCTTCAGACAACGAAAAATGGCAAAACTCGGAGGAGAAAAGAGTGGAGTTTCTGTAGAACCAGGAGAGAACTTCAACAAAACGGGAGTTCAGCGAAGAACAAATCTGAAACAGGACGAACCTTCTTCTCATTTATCTCTGATCTTGTCTGTTAACACTTGATCCAAAGTTTTGAGTACAAATTTTCAAAAGATGTTTTATGAAAAACTAGGTTATGTTCTTGAGCAAAAATTGGATTTTCTTCCAAAACCTTTACTCGATTTATGTTCTGATTTGAGATTTGTTGTCAACAAATCTTGTTTTACAAACCCAATTAAGCTATTTTGAAAACTTTGAATGACGAAATGCTTGGCTGATTTAGGGATTTATATGTTTGCTTCATATAGGCTCATGTATCTTGAATGATATACCTACTCTTCTTGGCTATTCACTGAATTGAGTTGCCGCTGCAGTTATAATTGGGATGGAGTATAACGCCGACAGTAGAGGGAGAACCTTACAACTGACTTTCTTTGCCGCGATGTGGATTCCATTCCACCGTTAGTCATCATCATCGGGAGATACAAGAAGATGAAATTTGTGAAATCACCACCAATTAAATCGGGTCTCGTCAACTCAATTTCAAAGGAAGTCGTCACAGGACGAAACTGCCGCAGGGGGAACCGAGGTCTGATCGATTCATTCAAGTGTTACAATCTTGCCAGTAACTAGGTTCGCCTGCCAACTCTAGCAGTAAGAAGCAACAGTTCGGGACCTGCATGGAACTAGTAACTTTGGAGGTAGCTCATTACTAGCTCGTCAATTCTCAGCTCGGATGAATTGCTCGTAAAGGGCAATCAGCATCGGGTTCGACTACTCCAGTAGAAAGCATCTCGGGCTCAGTCACAAGAGTCAAATTCCAGGCTTCATCGAATTTTGCTCTTTTAAGTAGTTAAAATTCGTGGGATCATAATCAAGATAATCTTTTAAGAGATCATCATCGGGACCAAACGTTACAGCTCAATCAAACTTTGGTTGTTTTAACCATGTCGAGTCATAGCATCAATCTCGGGTCTGGCCATTTCTAGGCTCATCGGCACATCTCAACTCGATAAGTCTGTTCATAACATCAACGGAAATTGCAGCAACTCAGCTTCGTGTAACTCCACATCGGGGTGAATTAGTTAACAATTTACTCGGATCAAAACCATCTCGTGCCAAGTCAAATCGGGACAAATACCAGGAAACAGGTTGGAGCTAGCTACATCGGCCAATTCCATTCAGATGCAAGGCTTAACTCGGGTCAGGTCATCCCATATCGGGACAGATGAACTGTATCGGACAAGGCAGTTGCTTCAGATCATCTCGGATTCAGTAACTCGGGAAGGTTACAACACTCGCTTCGGCCGCACTTTGCTCGGAAAGTTGAGTCGGATCGTTCAGAAGAACCCATCCCCATCGGGTCATTCCTCTATAACAGGGAATATTCTTAATCCCTTATCTCTCGATTTTACAAGTTATAACAAAGGATCGCTATTTAGAACCTATTCATATAAGAGTTATTGGCTTAGTTAAGTGCAACCCACTTAAGAAAGCATGAGTAGTTTTGTTTCAAGATTCGAGAAAGTAAGTCTGATACGTTTGACACGCAAACATGATTACTTTTACCGCCTGTAGCTATGAATTTCAAGTTTTCAAGCTTGACTTGGTATCTAGTCACTGTAAGACAGCACCGAACGAGAAGTATGAGAAATATTTTGGGAGACGATGATGTCTCGCTATATAGTTTGGGAAGAGACCAACCGCTGTTGACCCATGTTCATCCACTACGAATTCCAGCCTTTCGTTACCACCCCATCGAACCTGAAATTACATTGGATTTCTTAATAACACAGCAATATGATTGCTTAGATTCGTCACATTAACCTTCACCATGCTTGATTCTTAAATGTAATCTCAGTCTACTTGAACACGCCGTTTATCTTGTTCTTGATAATCCTGTGTTGTTAGAGTGGAATATAAGATAGAATATCTACAACAATGACATTTAGAGGAGTCGCTTGAAATTTATCAGCCTTGCTCACCCGAATCGTAAGTGGCAGGCACATCAATAGAGAAGCGGGATGATATTGACAGCGTGAGCACGAGCATGGGTTGCCCACTCGTGAAGGTTTGGGGTTTCTTTATTTGTTTGTAGTAATCGCACACGCATCACACACATGCACATGGCAAACGAGTACGATTCACAGAACTAATTTCCATATACTCCACTTGAGCTGCCAAGCTTGCACATGTTATATTTGTTCGAGGTTATGAATCAATTGCGAAACTTCTCTTTTGAAATCAGTGTACTTAAAGTCACATTGTGATACTAATGCACGAATCGCAATTGAGAAGCTATTCGATAGAGTCTTACTTGTACTAGATCAAGCGGGTTAATATATCCAGGTTAAGGGTTAATTGGAGAATGCAAGTACTTTACGTGGCAGTAGGACCCTTTGGAAGAGATTGTAGAAGTTCACTTGCAAAGAGAGACCAAAATTAGACGTCGGTTTGACAATGCTGCACTGGACCATAGAAATGAATAGACATTTTGCATAGGTAGAAACCATGTTGTTGTTTAGTTTTGTTTTGAGAAGAAGGTAGAACTAGAAACGGTGGGGTAACGGTGGGGTTGTAGCGTGGTAATGGTTTGGTAGGCAGCTTGTCAATGTTCTTTCTGGTAGGATTGGTTTAGAATTTGCTGATTTTCTTCATCAAGTAGAGATAGGTGTTTTGCCACTTATTTACTTCATTGCTAAGTAGTAGTGGAGTGTCAATGTTCCGAGGTCACTGAATTGTCTTAATTAGCCTTTGAACCGTCTTCAATGCTCCAAACACCCTATTTTAACTATTAAAAGGGATTCTTATAAAAACCATCAATCGTAGTTGATGTCTTTCGTATTGATAGTATAACAGTGTTTCATTTATATCTCTGAAAGACCTGAATATAAGTATTGCCTAATAGGTGTTGTATGTGCTTTGTTTATTTTGTGTGCTTACATGACATAAGTTATAGGAACTGTTGTCACGATGAATTTATATACAACGTTGGATCTACTTGAGAATTGGCAGCTTCATTTGGTTCTTTTTGGATATATTTTGATTCATCTCGTGGTGGTGTTTTTCGGCAAAAACGTACATAACCCCCAAAATTGCATATGATCTAGATTTGCATGTTTTAAGCAGGATAGTCAGGTAACATGCGATGCATATGACGGTTACTGAAGACAGGGTCCAGCTGCTTTCCAAAATCATCATGTCAGCCATGCTTCATCACATTTCCAGAAACCTTTGGACCCAAATCCAGTTCCATACGAAAATTCCCATAGTATTCAGCAGACTGCTTGTCCTCAAGAGCCTACTTCACATTTTCTGGCTACACATCATGGTGTTCGGACTTATGCCTCGGTGTTGCAATCTGGTTCTTCAATGGATACACGGCGAGCAAACAAACCGCAGACGCCACAAATCCCGAATCGCGCGAACGTGGCCGTAGGCTTACCAAAACCCGACAAGGATAGCTCCACAAATGATGCGGCAGCAAAACCAGCCTATATCGGTGTTTTGATATCAAAGCTCGGGTGCAGCCAGCCTTCTTCGTGCTCCTGGTCGATTACAGTGCTTAAGGGGGAGTGAAGCTAACGTATAGCATCAAGAGCTGTCTCCGAAAAATGACGATGGATCGTGTATTGGCCCTTCAGTAAGATCATTTTGGAAGAATCTTGTTACGGACGATCACTTCGGATCAAACACCTTGGACTTAACCACACTAGTCAGCTCATGGCACATCATTTCGTCTAAGGAAGCTATCTTGGACCAAATAGTTCAAATCAATCAACTCGGAAAACAACAAATTAGTGTCTCAGGCTGCACCTCCTCGCGCCAGATCACATCGGGGCACATACGATCTCCTCGGATTCCGGCCAGAAACATCCATGACCAGCACGTATCGGGCATTCATCCTCTTTGGGCGATAACTAAGAACACATACTTCTGATTTGTTTACCTCACCTCGAATGTGGGTCCCATTTCCATTGTCCTGAGGCAGTGAACAATAGCCTAGGAGTTCTGATTCCGACTAGATTCTGAGACTTTGGTGAATAATAGCCTGGGGGACGCCTTGTAAGGCTTGTTAATATGATGAAAAGTAACACGGGTCATCTCGTACTCGGTCATCAATCGGGATGGCCCGAGGTGATCTAAGAGCCCTGGACGGAGCCGGAGCTATGCGTCTAATGGTCGTTTCAACAACCCGGGCGATGGCATTGTGCAAGTGCCGGGCGACTTACACTAACACGGGACTATTCGAACTCGGGCGATGGCGTGTGCAAGTGCCGAGGTAGTCTAAGGGCCCCGGTGGTTGGAAGCCGGTGGCCGATTGTCGAGGCACGAGTACTCGACAATCGAGCATACAACATTGCTCCCATCGCAAGTGGCCGAATCACTTGCCCAAGGCGGTTAATTGATAACTCCTTGGGGTATCGGGCCAATAGAATTCTAGGAATGACCAAGTACCCTACCACTAGATCAAAATGACGGTGATGAGATACCTCAATCGGGACATGGCATTGGGCCCGATGACCCTCCCTGTTGAGTGTGTTCGACAGATATGGAATATTAACTAATGCCTACGTTGAAATGATTAGTCTTACAGGAAAACGTGTACGCTAAGACAATGAACGGTCATGCATAACTTTGGCGGTGGACTTAACTCGTCAAGGGCAGGTGGTACTTGAATGGTTCATTTGGAAACAGCACCGATGAGGTCACCCACAGGGGCACGAGATGTATGTCGGTATCAGGGGCAACACAATGGCGACGACTGACCTATCAGGTCATCAGCGTATGAAACTTGAGTAGCGTGCATACGCCGAAGTTCGCAAGTCATCAGAGGCTGCGGGTAAACACGACAGCTACAAGAGGGAAGCTTTCTTACTCTTATGTCTTCAACTTTAGACATTTTCTATTGGTACTTATCATTGAGACTCATCGGAAAACACAACAGATGCAATTAATGTTAGAAAATCGGAAAAGTGTGTAAATGATAAAGTGTTTTTATTTGAAAAATTACAAGCATTAATAGGAACTGAGGAAAATCCAAACTATGCGGGGTAACACAAAGCGAGGCTAAATATCGCGGAGGCTATACTACGGGGATTGTCGTTGTCTCGAGACTCCGCAAACGAATAGGGGCATCAAGTACGCGTACTAGGAAGGTGCGGATGTTATTCCTTTGCGCGGTCCCTTCAACAACAATTGGACAAGTCGCAACACTACAAGAAAAGTGTTTTGGAGGAGCGGCGAGAGAAAACCTTCATTCGGTTGAAGGAGATCGAGACACCAAGATCGTCACCGGTTCACAAGACAGACTAAGTATCATCTATTTCGAGAAACCTGTCTATTATGTGCATTTCGGTGGTTATTCATTTGCGTAATCACAATGACTAAGGCGAACTCGGATATTCGGAAACTCGACATGCCATGTAGTTAACTTGAGTATCTTCTATGGTGTCTTCTCACTTTGTAGATGAAAATTGTTTTGTTAATTTATACCATGAGCATGCTTAGTGAACAACATCTCTCGATTATTCGGGTAACACCTCCGATTATGACAGACCCGGAACCGCTTTTAAGCCCTCATATAGCCCTCATCTAACCTTTGAAATGTTTACGTTTTAGGAGAATTGATCGAATTTTGAATGCAATCTTAAATAGTCGTGAGTTAGTGCGATTACCACTCCTCTTCATGAGCGAGCAGGTACTCGTATTCGTCAGAGAGCTCCAACCGTGATTCGTCAAGCACCGATGCCAACCGAACTAAGACGAAGCTTGAGCATTGACCACCAAGGAGAAACACAACAACTTTGAAGACGATGAGCGCATGACCGGATCATCAAGAGCCTAACCAGATTCGGAACGGTTCACATATGCTTCGGGTAAAAGACTAGCAATCCAAAGCAAGCGGTGATTACCGAGAGAAATTGATAGTTCGAGGCAGAGGTCACGATCCAATTCACAATTGTTAGAAAATATTACCCCGATGGCGCGAGTTACAAGGGATGCCGCGACACGACGACAACAACCAGCAACCTTTGAACCAAGAATTGCTTTGAAACTTCGCACAAGAATAGGGCAAGTATGCATCTGCGAACGCATTTCGTATTCTTACCGCTCGTTCCTTCAAGAACAATGAAAAGCCATAAATCTCACCGCAAAATACAAAGCGCACCATTCAAATGGAAGTTATCAACTTGCCCAAACAAAGGACCCACAACAGAGGCGAGACACCACTGTTTTGTGTCGGAAAAGGAAGCCCATTAAAACGAGAAGAGCGACCTAACATCGGAATTTCCTAACAAGAACGCAACATTGAAGCGATAGTCGGCAGCACCAAGAAAGCTTATCACCAAAGTTAGACATAGTTGAATAGTATTTTTGAATCATGGATCCTCTGTATTCAGCTGTATCGAATTCAACCCGAAGAGACATTCCGCACACCATCTTGAACAAGTATTAAAGCAGCTGTCCCAAAGAGAACTGTTACAAGACGAGATACAAGCCTAAATCGAGCCAGACGTATACCCAAGAATTTCAAATTAATCGAAAGAATAATTCTTACAAGACGAGACACTTGACTCCGAGCCGAGTATCTACAACAAAGACGATTCGAACTGCTTTGTAATGTCGAGAAAAGCGAGCCGAGTATAGAGGAGATAAGAATACGACATCGAGTACAAGTTAAATCCTACGAACCAATCGAGAAGTACAACAAGATCGGGACCGAAAACGGTGAAGCGCCTGGCCATGAGGCGTGCTACTAGGAGCCCATATTCAACAACTAATAGCCCGACGAAAAACCCAAGTTGCTACAAGTCGACAGTCCACCGACAGCCAATTCGGATGACACAGAGAATCAGTAAGCCAAAGCCTGAAGCAAATGCGACAACAACGTAGGCGCACTATCCGAAGGATTTTCTTAAGGATTGCTCTTCGATCAAACCTCAAGAAAAGGGGCATAAATGTAGGAGCAAAATATACAAGAGACACGTGTCCAAAGATTAGAGAAGGAGTATCACTGGTTAGATACAACATTGTATAGGAAATAGTTCCACTTTTCTAGATCTTATCCTAACTAGTCAGCCCTAAGGGCACTATTGTAACTCGTGTACATCCTTACCCCCTTTATAAGGGAAAGAGAAAGATGTGAGGAGGGGCCTTCTCCTTCTTCCCACAACCTAGAGCTAAACAAGAACTCTATTCCCTTTAATGGAGTTTGTATGTAACACCTCCGATCATAGTAAAACCCGTGGATGTAGGCTTCATTAATGGCCGAACCACGTAAAAAACCCTTGTGTTCATGTTTACTTTGATGCACTTTGCTCCTCACTTGTTGGTAGATCTTGATATTAGGTGTTAGGATTTATTGGGTGTGGTTGTTATATTTTTAGCAACTACACTATCTATAACATTAGAAACACCTATATAAGAATATCTTTATCTTACTTTTACTTGTACTCTCACTACTGATTAGTTTTCAAGGTTACTTCCAATCCAAATCATAATGTCAAAATCCTCATTTTTAGGTTCTTCCATCTTCTTTTCACCCTTCTTACTATATCATTATTAGGTGCACAATCAGTTGACGGGAAAATAACTGTCACTGTGGAAAACGTTATAGATCCTAAAATACTATTAACCATCCATTGTTGGTCAAGTGAAGATGATCTGGGTGAGCATACGCTACACTACAGAGAAATTTTCCTATGGAGATTTAATATTAATTGGAAGAGGACGACTAAATTTGTGTGTGAATCAAATTGGGATGAACATGGGCATGGTCCTCACATGGTAAAGTTTACAGCTTACGATGCAAACAGAGACTTGCATCAACATTGTCGCGATGATTGTTTATGGAAAATTTATCAAGACGGTGGCTACTACGGTGGTGGCGAGTATCCGCTTGAAAAGATGTTCTATTATTATTAGTTATTTTTCACGCAAAGAGGTAATTTGATTTAATATTAGGCAACAAGAAGATCGCAACAAGTTTGTTTGGTGAAGGTTTTACGTTCAGTTGAGATCATCACCAACAACAACACCAAAGAATGCATCTGCTGATTAGATAGTATAGTAATGTAATTTTTCATTTTCATATTATTATCTTGTTCGTGAAAACTTTGAGATAAGTGAGATTTGGAGTTGGTTATGAATCATTTATGTTTTGGTAACAGACGAGCTTAATTCTAAGCGGTGACCGAGTTATAAGTACAAATGCTTACAAGAACTTTCACTGTCTAATTCAAAATTCTTTACAAGACTTCCGATAGAGATGTAGAACCAGATACAGTAAAACTTCAATAAATTAATAAAGTTGGGACTGCCAAATTCTATCAATTTAGCGAAGTATTAATTTATAGATAAATTAATAAGTTATTAAATTATCGAAATAAAATATTTAAGTTTCAAAAATAAAATAAAATATTTAAGTTATACTTAATTGTTTCTGAGCTATGCTGATATTATCTTCGATTCAAACTAATTTGTAATAAATTAATAGTATAGTACATTGCATATTATGTACATAAATTATATATCTTTTGGTGTTAAAATAAAAAAAAAAACAAAAAAAAACACAAAAGAAAAGTGTAATAATGGCTTAATACTTATCATCTCAAAGGTGTCAAAAAATCCACGATGACACACGAGATTCAAAATATATTATCTGAATGTAGTCATTTTAATCCAAATTTGACTCAAAGCGAAATACAAAAATGGCTTCTTTAAAAATTAAACATACAAGTGTGTCAAGGAACGATATCAAATACAATTAAGCGTGCATCGGAATACATCTCAAGGGATCAAGGAAAAATCACTTGTAAGCGGCAGAAAATGGCTAAATACCAAGACTTAGAGAAGGTTCTCTATGAATGGGTTCTTCAATAACAAGAGCATGTGTAAGCGGAGAATTAATTGAAGAACAAGCGAAAAAATTAATGAAAAAGCACTCGAGAACTCCACAAAGGACTATAAATAATCAGAGATGAAGTCCAATGTTCCATAAATGTGAACGAGAAACAAAAAACTTTGGAATCTATTTTAGTAAGAGCAACTGCAGTGGGCGACTAAACCCATTTATTTGGTCTCTGAACCAGGCGTAGCGGGACGGACCATCGACCAAATCCCAGACTAAATCAACAGTGGGCGATTATATTTGGTCGGCGACCAAGACCAAACCCAAATTTTTAGTCGAGCGAACGTATAGTTAACGCCCCACACCAGGCGAACCTATAGTTAACGCCCCACAACAGGCGGGCATAAAGTTAACGCCCCACACCAGGCGTTAACTATACGTTCGCCTGTTTTTTTTTTTTTTTTTTTTATTGGGACGGTTGTTATACCTCCGCCCCATCATTTGTTTTTAGTTTTCTTGAATGGGGCGGCCATTATACCTCCGCCCCATAAACTTTTTTTTTTTTTTTTTTTTTTTTACCAAGTATGTGAACAGGATCTCGCTCCATCGGGCGAACTTATAACGTACGCTCCACCATCGGGCGAACTTATAATTTACGCCCCACTAAATTTAGTCTTCTGCCCGTAGTGTCACAGCACGGACTAAACCCAAATTTTGGTCTTTTTTCCCCTCTTTGGTCTTTGGTTATGCTCGCACCACTGCAGTTGCTCTAAGGCACCAATAATGTAATGCTATTGCAATGATTATTAATTTATATTTCAATTGGGCCCTATTGGACACTTAAAATTTCTATTATCTTATAAATTTAGCGAGGTTATTAATTTAATACACTGGCCCAAGTTGAGACCAGCAAAAAAAATATTATCTTAGCGAAGTTATTAATTTATCGCGGATTAATTTATCGAAGTTTCTTGTCAATTCTCGGACCGTCCAGTACACATGCCTCCCAACTTGAGGGTTCAGATGGTACCTAGATTTTCACGTTAGTATCCCCTCGACCGCATTTCACATACTAGATTTTCTTTGCTATTCATCTCTACTACTTCGACTCTAGGCAATTCTCTTAGTAATTTTCTTTGCTATTCATCATGATTGGACTGAATTTGAATGATTTTGAGTAACTTTAAAGCACTCATTTGAACAGTGGTACGTGTTTAGGGGCCTTTAGAATTCAACGCACTTTTGGACAAGAAAGGCGAAGAAACAAAACAATTGCAGGCGCACGTCAAGGGAAAAAATCAACCTGAAACAGGACATATTTATCTGTGCTTAGATCTCAATAATAATACTGCTTTTTGGAACCTCACACCAAAGAAAATTAGAATGATGCAAGGGCTATATAACTACATATTCCTTCCTCTTAACTTACAAGTCTTATGCATTCGTCTATGTATCCTAGAGATATCCAATCCAAAGCTTTCACTGTTATTAAGCAGACAAGTTTGAAGTGGTTGATAAGAAATTTTCTACTTTAAGAACACAGGATTTTTTTTTTTTTTTAAACATATCAACAATAACCGGGAAGGTCGGACGACTCAGACTAAACCCTCTTAACCACCAAGTATCCCCAGCGCAATCAACCCTGAGTTTTTAGCTCTACTGTGTTGATGGTTATTGGTCATCAAATCAACATGTAGCAGTTCAATTATCTCAAGGTCAAGGCACCTAAACTCTAAGCACAAATCAGTAATAAATTACTCCGAAAGCTAATTCTAGGAAGCTCATGGGATTGGTGAACCATACAATAACAATCCCATGGGTAGTTAATTCTATGAAACAGTACGTTTACAAGGAACTAGCTAGCCGGTTTGTTTTGAGAACAAGAACAACTAATTAGCTAACTCTTATTGTTAATTAATTTCTTCAAAGTGTTGTAAATCTGCACGCTATCATATATATATATGCTAATACCGACTGGATTAAACCTCACTAAACTATATATAGCTGTACCGCATTGCTTCAACCTCTTCCTCAAGTATTTGGTCCTCAATTTTTTTTCTTTCTTCCATCTCAGACCTAATTTCTTTTCCATGTTTATCCATCGCAAGCCGTAATAAAAAGTTATGACAGTCATCTCTTTCCACCATTGCTCTATTCAGATTTTGAAAAGCAAATTCTTCATAAGCGTCGTCACGAGGAGGTACCCTCGTTTCCAAGTATCTATTCATCTTCATGATATTGAAATCCTCCTCCTCCTCCTTACTGTCGAAGTGTCTAGTAGTTTTGCGGACTAGACACCAGTTATGACGAGTCATTCGTGTTTCCTCAATGAAACCTAATGATGATGATGATATCTTCTTACTCAGTGTTAGGGTACAAGACCTTTAACAATGGATGATAAACAAGAAACAAGCAAAAGAACTAAATAAAACCCTTTTTCTTTGGGGTGAGCAACCAATAATGAAAGCAAACGATTAATTAAACTGAGTTTCAATAGATAGATAGTTTTACAATCGATTCAGTTGAGTATTTATAACTCATGGATCGTGCAAACCAAGTAATGCAAAACTAGGAAACCAAACTAATAAAAGAAGTCTATCAAAACAGGGAAACTAACAACTAATTACGGTAAGAGATAAATAAGGAAAGCAGGTAAAGTGTTAACTCAGGTGCCATAACTGATGAAGTAGTTAACTCTGAAGTATTTACTGCTACCAACTGAAAACATACACCATAAATTTCTTTGCGCAACAACTTCTGCATGGGAGCAATATCCAAAACCAATAAGGATGCAGAATTATTACCAACTAATTGAATGTGTGCACCATTCCATTTAAACTTCATTAAGAGTTTCTCAAAATCCCATTCAATAGGTCCTAAAGTACGCAACCACTGAACCCCTAGAACAAAGATCGCAACCACTAACAGCCAGACATGAAAATCAATTTGAAACACGTGATCTTGCAAATTGAACCGGTATGTTTAAGCGTTCCTTGAGTGTGTATATGGCCACCATCACCCACAAGAATACGAAGAGAAGTATCTTTGGATTGAATTGGATAACCACATTGTTTAGCAAATGATGGGCTGAGAAAATTGTGAGTAGAACCAGAGTCTACTAGAACGGTAATAGGTTGAGCTTTAGAGGAACCTGTAATACGCATTGTCGTAGGAAAGGGAGAACCCATGAGTGAATTCAAAGAAATAGTTGGTGCAGCCTCAACCGTAGAATCATCCTCCAATGAGTTATCAATATCAGACGCAGAAGTAGAATCCATAGCCGGTATGGAAAGTTCTTTTGTAGTGTCCTCGATATCCAAGATAGTTAATTGAGGACTAACACATACATGATTTGGTCTGTATGGTTGATCACATTTAAAGCACATACCTTTAGCTCTTCTTTCTCTTTGTTCTTCTGGCGACAATCTCCTATAACCAGATGGTAAAATATGTTGTTGTTGATTTTGTGGAAGAATAATTGGTTGTCTAAAAGGAGGTGGTCGATATGGTTGTTTAGGTATAATCCGGGTAGCTGCGTAGGCTTCCTCCTGATGTATTGCTTTAGTATAAGCCTCATCCAAAGTGTGAGGTGCAAGAAGTTTTACTACCGACCCAATATGTGGTTTAAGGGAACGAATAAAACAACTGATCAAGTAGTCTTCTGGAAATTCAACAAAGTTTAGTAATTTTTCAAACTCAGAAATATGTTGATGAACCGTACCTTTTTTCTCCATGGTGCTAATGGCTAGGCGAGCATCAACAAACTTTTCAGGGTTAAATCGAGCACGAATTAAATTGCAGAACTCTAGCCATGTAGTCACAACAACTCTGGTTCTCTTCCATCTATACCAAATATTGGCCTCTCCTTTTAGATGTGCACAAGCAACAATGATTTTGAGAGCGTCAGAGTTGTTATATACACTAAAGTACTGGTCAGCATTGAAAATCCAACCATCAGGATCCTCACCATTGAAAGTAGGGAACTTGATATTAACCGAGTTAGGTCGCAGTTGTTGAACACCCTGATTACCTTGAGGTGGCGGCGGTGGTGGTGGTGGTGGAGGTGCAGCGCCATTATTTTGACGATTTGGAGGAAAAAATTCTGTAAATAGAGTACGCAAGGATGTGGTAAGCCTGTCAGCAAGAGCGGTGCCTTCTTGTTCTTTTTGCAAAAGCTTTTCGGCTGCCTTCTTAGCCTGCGTATCTTCATCTAGAACATAGAAGTTGGTGATAGTTTCAGTAAGAATATCCAACTTGTCAGCAACACCATTAATACTGTCCTGTAAAGCTGATAAATCCTCTGTATATGTCATCTTTGAAGAGAAAAAAAAAATTGGTGTATTTTTTTGGTATTTTTGATCGAAAGTGGCTCTGATCCAGATGTTAGGGTACAAGACCTTTAACAATGGATGATAAGCAAGAAATAGGCAAAAGAACTAGATAAAACCCTTTTTCTTTGGGGTGAGCAACCAATAATGAAAGCAAACGATTAATTAAACTGAGTTTCAATAGATAGATAGTTTTACAATCGATTCAGTTGAGTATTTATAACTCATGGATCGTGCAAACCAAGTAATGCAAAACTAGGAAACCAAACTAATAAAAGAAGTCTATCAAAACAGGGAAACTAACAACTAATTACGGTAAGAGATAAATAAGGAAAGCAGGTAAAGTGTTGGTGTCGTAACACTCAGCATCGCTCTCAACGCCATTCTATTATTTCTTTCTTTCCGGTGATTTCGTTATATCAGAGAAGAAAGCTGAAACCCTAGATAGAATCTGAGGCAACGAGTAAGACTAAAATAATAGATAGAAGAGGAAGGACAGAGAAGAAGTTGAGAAAGGAAAGCAGGAAGGGCCTACAATTTTTTTTTTTTTTGACTGGCTGGTATGCCGGTAAAACTCGGGTGTTACTTAGCACTTGCCGGTTTAAATTTACCAGATGTAAATTAGGAAGCCAGAACATTTCAGTTTAGAAAACACTACAAATACTGGTCTCAACCTGGTAACATTGTTCTTTATTTCTTCTGGTTGATTATTCAAACTCTTATTGTTAATTAATTTCTTCAAAGTGTTGGTGGCTGAGGTCATCAGTAGTATAGCATTCTTTCTAACTGGATTGAAGTATAACCCGCATACGTGGATATTCTCATCTTTCATTTTTAATTCTTCCTCTGTTATAGGATCGAGGCAAACAAAAAAGTTGGCGAACATAAGAAACCCATCATATGAGCATAAGAAACCCATCATATCCTAGTTCACAAATCCTATTTTCTATCATGTCACGTGAAGATATCCAACCCATTACTGTCAAGCTAGATGGTACCAACTATAATCATTGGTCCTTTTTGATGAGAAGTTTTCTCAAAGGCAAGAGTATGTAGAAATATATTGATGGCAAAGAGAAGTGTCCTAACAGCAACATTCAGAGTAAGGAGGCACCATCAAAAGATCCTTTGGAAGAATGGGAAATCAACAATCATAGGATCCTCACTTGGATCGGCAACACAGTGATTACTTCTATTACTATGCAGTTAACCAGTTTTGACGTAGCAAAATAAGCGTGGGATTTTCTCGAGAAGAGGTACACCCAAATCAATTTTTCTCAAAGGTATAAGCTAGAACTAGACATTCGTTTGTTGAAACAACAACATGATCGGATCAGGATGACTTTCATTCGAGAGATGTCACTTATTTGGAATCAATCGGCTCTCATGGAACCAAAATGGACAATGACATAGAGTTATGGCAGAAATATAGAGAAGAGTCTCGGGTTATTCAATTGTTGATGGCGTTAAGAGAAGAATTTGAATCAGCCAGAGCGTCAATTCTCCATCGATCTCCTCTTCCAACAAAGAGAAGTTGCACTTTCGAACTTATTGTCAAGAAACTCGTAAAGGAATCAAACCGGATGTTGCAATCGTGCTTGCTTGTTCCTTCAAGTTTTAATTTTCGAGAAATTCTTCATCCTATCGTGACTTGTCTCAAGTGCAAAGTGTCACAACCGTAAGAATTTTGGACATTTCGCAAAGAATCGCACACCGCAACCAAGTGCACCAATACAAAACCTTCCTCGAGTCTAATAAGTCAGAAGAGCATACCAGCAGGCACACCTCAATGTAAGTATTGCAAGGCTTTTGGACATACTGTGCATAATTGTACGTCTCCGTCGTCTAGAAATATGAGAGAAAAGAGAAGAACAAATGTTGCTCTTTCACAATTTGTTGGTCCTATCACCGCTGCACCAAGATTGGAGAAATCACATGAGTCAAACAACAACCTTGCTTTGAGATTCGGAGATGCTTAAACAAGAACTCTCAATTGGTAACAATTCTACAAAGAAATGCTACTCTCTCGGCTTCCTCGGGTATATTTACAAGCGATTGGTTTTTAGATTCCGATGCCTCAAATCATATGACATTCAATTCTACATTTTTTGAGAGCATGCATCCTATTGTAACACCAAAATTCATACAACAGATGGATCAAAAATAACTGCCAGCCGTATTGGGCATGTTAAGGTTACAGATAAGATACAAATACCAGATGTTCTATTTGTTCCTCAAATCAAGATGAACCTTATTTCCATTTGTAAGCTATGTAATCAAGGGTTTAACATCTTCTTTTTTTCATCCGGTTTGTGTTATCCGGATTCCAAGACAAAGAAGGCGGTTGGGATACGCCGTAGAGTTGGTCGTTTGTACCTACTAGAATCTCTTGCTATTTCCAAAAAATCTAAGAACTCTATTGTTGCAACTACTGCGTCCCACTTCCCACTTCGAGTCCTCTCCTTTATTTCTTGGCACACTAAGTTAGGCCATGTCTCTTTTCCCGTCTCACATATATGATCAATAAAGGATTATTAGGCGGTGTTCCTATAGACAGAGATCCACATTGCATTGCTTGTAAACTTGGTAAACAATCTGCTCTTCCATTTAATAAAAGTAATTTCGTTTCTCATGCACCTTTGATCTTGTTCACTCGATGTTTGGGGAAAGGCTCCCATTGGTACTAAGGGAGGAGCTCTTTATTATGTAATATTCATTGATGATTTTACTCGCTATACTTGGGTATACTTGTTTAGCTCAAGATCAGACTTCTTAAAAATATATACTGAATTCTATCAAATGATTAAAACTCAGTTTGCAAAAACCATCAAAGTCTTTCGTGCAGATCAAGGAGATGAATACATATCCAACCCCTTCAAAGATTTTCTCAAATCTCAAGGTACTCTTCTTCAGCTATCTTATACTGAAACCCCTGAGCAAAATGGTATTGTTGAACGAAAACATCGACACATTGTAGAAACTGCTAGAACCCAACTCTTATCCTCTTCCGTTCCCTCCAACTTTTGGGGAGAGTCTGTCCTCACTGCAGTATATACAATCAATCGAGTTCCAACTGTTGTTATAGGAGGAATATCTTCATATGAGCGTTTGTTCAAGAAGAAACCAAATTATTTTGAGTTACGTGTCTTTGGCTCCACCTGTTTTGTTCTTTTCACAGATCGTGATCGCAGTAAGCTTAGCAAAAAGAATACAATGTGTGTGTTTTTAGGATATGGAATTGAGCAAAAGAGTTACCGATGTTATGACCCTGAGAGTCGTAAGTTAAGAGTTTCTCGTCATGTTACGTTTTGGGAAAAAAAACCATTTTTGTCACTTCCTAATAGTAAGTCATCTTCCTTCGAAACTTTCACTTATATAGACCCTTTTGATGATTCAGCTTCTCCCAATCTAGTTTTCTTACCATCAGATTCCTCTATCTCAGTTCCGAACTCAGCTACTCCGGAATCCACTTCTCAAATCACTCCAAGTACTAATGATGTTATCTATGATCACTCTATGGCACATCCTGACAATGCAACTTTGAATAGGGATCCTGTGAATGAAGTAGAGCAACTGCCTCCTCGTAATCGATGGCCTCCAGCTAAGTTTTCTGACTATCATTGTTCATTAACAACTATTCTTTCTGTTTATGAACCAAAGAACTACAGAGAAGCAACAACAATTCCAGAATGGCAATATTCTATGGGAGATGAATTGACTGCACACAAAAATGCTAGTACATGGGATATGGTCGATTTACCTCCAGGAAAGCCTATAGTAGGGAGCAAATGGGTTTTCAAGGTGAAAACCAAGTCATATGGTACACTAGATCGATGTAAGTCTCGTATTGTTGCTCAAGGTTTCCCCTAGGAATATGGAATTGATTACGAAGAAACCTTTGCCCCAGTTGCTCGTATGACTACCGCTCGTGCTCTTATATCTGCTTGCTTGACTGCGAATTGGAACCTTCACCAAATGGACGTTAAGAATGCATTTCTCCATGGAGAACTTAAAGAAGAAGTTTATATGCGACCACCTCCAGGACTTGCTCATCTACCAAATCAAGTTTGCAGGTTACCCAAAGCATTATACATGCTCAAACAAGCACCACGTGCTTGGTTTGAAAAATTCTCTACTGCTGTTATTAGACATGGTTACACTCAAAGTCCATATGATTCAGCACTATTCACGAAGTCCTCAGACAAGGGTATGGTTCTTCTACTCATATATGTCAATGATATGGTAATTACTGGTGATGACATAGATGGTACCACTGCCTTGAAATATTACTTGAGTTCATGTTTCGAGATGAAAGATCTCGGTCCATTAAGATACTTCCTTGGTATAAAAGTTGATAAATCTCCACACTGGGTACTTCCTTTCTCAAGTCAAATATGCTTCAAAATTATTTCTCGTGCTTAGTTTAACGTGATAAGATAGTTGATACTCCTCTAGAGATGAATGTCAAGTTCAGTCCTACTGATGGCAAAGATTTGCCCAATCCAACTTTGTACCGTCAACTTGTAGGCAGCCTCAACTATTTGATTATCACCAGGCCAGATATCGATTCGCTTCATGTCGTTAGTCAGTTCATGGCTGCTCCTCGTACCTCTCATTTTGCTGTAGTTCTTCGTATTCTACGATATGTGACGGGAACACTGTATCAAAGATTGAATTTTTCCTCCACATCAGACCTTCGTCTCCGTGCTTATACTGACTCATCTGGGCTGGGATATCAACGACACGGTCAACAACGAGTTTATTGTTTATTCTTAGGCAACTCTCTTATTTCTTGAGAAGCAAGAAACAATCGGTTGTCTCTCGTTCTAGTCTTGAGGCTGAATATCGGGCAATGGCTCACACCACTTCAGAAATAGTTTGGTTAAGATGGCTCCTTAGTGATATGGGAATTCATAAGGCTCTACTCCACTTTACTGTGACAACAAAGCAGCCATTCATATTGCACATAATGATGTGTTTCATGAGCGCACAAAACACATTGAAATCGACTGCCATTTCGTACGCCATCACTTCAAACAACAGACAATTAAGCTCCCTTATGTTTCTTCCGAATTCCAAATTTTGCCGATCTCTTTACAAAGTCATTACCCTCACCCAAAGCTTCGATTTTGGTTAACAACCTCAAGATGTGTTCAAGACCATCTTGAGGTTGCGAAAGGTGTTGAAATATACACCGTATCTTTGATATCTTAGATATTATTTGCATATATTTTGTGTATTCATTAGTTTATATTTTTGGTTATTCTGTTTCCTTTTATTATGCTGTCATCTTGTATAAGAGTTTGTTGTAATCTCTTGGTTTTATACGATTGATAATAGAGAAAACCATTCCAGAATCATTTGTGTCATGACAAATCTTGTCATGGTATCAGAGCCAGGCCCCTCTCAACGCTATCCGTGTGTCCATGGTTTCCGTACCACTCCGTATCCCCGCCAGTGTGTGTTTGTGGCTTCCGTGCCACTCCGTCTGTGTAGCCCTAGTCGTTGAGAGAGGAGGGGTGTTAAATAGTACCACATCGCCTAGGGAAACCTAGGTTCCGTGCTTAATCATCCTCGGGTAATCCTAACCTTGTAAGCCGGTTTTCGAGGTTAGTTAGGCCCGAAAATTCTTAACCGTCAGACTTTTTCCCATCAGACCTTTTTCTCTCTACAAACTTTTACAAAGTCGCGTAGTCCGAGGTTAGGCTTTGGTGGATTTTATTGAAATATATACCGAAGACTTGGTGAATTGTTCACGAAACCAAGAGAGCTTATGAGTTATTTGTTTCAAGGAAAATTTGATCAAAAACAAGAATTTTGGACATTGAATATATATACCTAAGAAGTGTTCATGGTGTTGGAAGAACATCCTCAAACATTTTTGTTTATACGAAACACCAAGATGATTTCCCAATGTAATCCATGGTGTCTATGAGAAACCTTGTACCATTAGCCTTTTTGTTTATCAATGTGTTTGGAAATTCTATCAATATAAATCAATCAATCAAAGGTCTCATTTCGTGATTTTTTTTTTCCAGAGTTTTCTTTCCAAAATACTATATCGATTAGTGATGATTTATTTTAATCAAAAATGCTGGTATTTTCTCCCTGTCGGTGATTAATTTAGACTATGGTTTAATTTCCCAATTTCTGTTTCAATATCAAACAATGGTAATGCACTTTTACATGAGAAACCTTGTACCATTAGATTGCGGTTTAGCAGTCCCATCATAGATAGCGGTTTGGCGGTCCCACTCAATGTGTTTGGAAATTCTATCAATATAAATCAATCAATCAAAGGTCTCATTTCGTGATTTTTTTTTTCCGGAGTTTTTCTTTTCCATTTCTCAATTTTTTAGCAATACTATATCGATTAGTGATGATTTATTTTAATCTATTCTGCAAATGCTGGTGTACCTTTTCTCCCTGTATAGATGATAGATTGATGCATGAGATAATGTCGTGTATTGAAAAAGTGATTAATTTAGACTCTTTTATGGTTTAATTTGTTTTTCAATTTCTTTTGACCTCTGGGTTTCTGGATTTCATCCACCTATCAAACAATGAAGTAATGCACTTTTACATTTTAGATTTTTTATCAATGGATTCGTTCTTTGAATTATATGAAGAATTTTTGAGATTTTGCTTCTCAATTTTTGTAGCAATACTATATCGATTAATGATGATTTTTAATCTAATCTGCAAATGTTGATGTACCTCTTTTTCCTATATTGATGATAGGTCGACGCATGAGATTATGCCGTGTATTGAAAAGGTGATTAATTTAGACCCTTTTGCGGTTTTTTTTTTTTTTAATTTTTTCTTGACTTATGGCTTTCTGCAATTCCATACTCCTATCGAAGGATGAAGTAATGCATTTTTACATTTTACATTTTTTATCAATGATTCGTTCTTTGGATTATAGAAATAATTTTTAAGTAATTGCCTCGTTAAAATGCGCATCTACATGATAAACTGTCGTTTATAACACCCCCAAGATGACCACTGTATCTAAGTAATTGCCTCGTTAAAACCTTTGTCAGGAAAATCCAAAAGGGACAAAACATAATCGAAGGAAAAGAGTACAATTATGAAAAAAAACTTAGAAAAGACTTGATAAGGAAAATCCAGTGGGACAAAACCTTGACGAAGGAAAAAGAGTACAACGTGATAGTCCAGTGAAATACCTTTCACTATATGATGCTCCCCCTAGTAAATACTTTAGTTAAATCTTGGCTTGCAAATCTTTGTGTCGTGACTTTCCATTTTTGATGAAGAATTTCTTGAATGATGTGGATAACATAGCCTTCGTGAGAATTTTAGTTGATGAATTCTTCTTTATTGTTAGTCTCGAAACAGTGTTCACGAGTCTTCATGCATCTTTAAGTACATGTCTTGGATTGCTAGCTTCGCGGAGATGATTTACAGAAGTAGTTGACCTAGGTTTTTCAACAAAGGGCCGAGATGTAAAAACATTACGATTTACTTTGCCATCGTAATGTTCCCGAGTCTTAGTAAATGCTTTCAGTTATTGCAATCGGCAACAGACGATTTACTTTGCCATCCATTTGGGAACACCCGAGCATGCAGAAATAAATATATTTTCGCGAGAATTAGATATGTGTTGAATCTGAAAGATTATTTTGCCCTCATGTCATGTACATATATCATATTTTCCTTCATGTTTTTTTTATCACACTTCAAACTTTTCAATTACTTTTTCAAAACCTGAATGGGCACCGGTTGACGAAGAATTTTTTTTTGAAGAATATAAATATTGGCTAAGAAAAATCGAGAGATTCATCAACTAATAACTTTGAATCCACCTCAAATTTCTAATTGGATTTTCAGTCAGTGTTTAGATCGGTGATACTCTTTTCATTCTTAATAATTTGAGCTAGACGTTTTGATTTTTTACTTCTAGGGTTCGTGTTTCTTACCTCTTCACCTCACTTCGGAGGCGAACCTGTGTGCACTAATTTTTGGTTATAAGAGTACTTGCTGGTGATATTTTTTGTGACCTCATTAAATTTTTATTGTCTAACCCTTCTAAATTTCCACTCAAATCATGTGGATTAACTTCTTTTTTTTTAAAAAAAAATGTAAAAATCATTATAGCGAATTTGGATACCAGAAGCAAAAGTCAGAAATAAAAGTGAGAAGCAAAGATATTTTGGTTCACAAAATGTTGACTTTTTAGCTTCTTGAAATCGTTCTCAAATTACACCAAAAAATTACTTCTGAATGTGTATCCAAACGCGCTATCACTGGGAATCGAATCTGCTAAGTTGCAACTTGATACTTCATATTTGAGTTAACCAAGATGAACGCCCCTGTACTAGACATTGGTCCGCTGTCTAAATTCCTGGGAGGCCTTCGGACGCAGCTCTAAATTCTCAGGTCGGCTGCCGAAGTGAGATTTCCATTTTCCTCTTCAGTGTCTCGAAAACACCACCGTCTCTGTCTACAAGATACTAAAACACTCTCTCACACTAACAACCCCCAATTTCTTCACTTCACCTCACCAAAAATCTTAAAAATCTCCAATTTTTTTTTTTCTGTCGGATCTTTACTCTTCTCTCTCTCTTTAAATCTCCATTTCACCACTTTCTGTCACTAAATCTCACTCTCAAACCAAAAATCTTTCAAAGTCGGTATAAGGGTTTTAGGTTTACAATTTGTAAGATCCGAGGGTTTAAATCTATTTAGGAATCACACTCAAATCTTTCTCCCCTCCGATATCATTTCAATGGTTGAAATAACAAAAGGAGGAGCAGCAGCGGCAATTGGAATAGATTTGGTCTGCTGAACCCACTCACTTCATGGTGAAGATTTCAATATCTTTCTTAGTTCAATTTTGATATCTAGCACTCGTATTATAAAATCTTATGGATTTGATTAGCTGTAAAATGAATAAAATCCATGAGATTTTTCTGTAATATTGTTGGGCATTTGCTAGATTATACTGCAAACATTGTAAATTGTTTAATCTTTATTAGAGTTAGCATCTCCAGATCAGTTTCTCAGTCTGCCATGGTTCTCACTAAGATGCACAAACTGCTGAAAATTATCGTAATTTCAGTCATCTTACTTTAATGATTCACAGCGTCATGCAACTAGGGATACTGGTACCACTGCTGGGTTTAGTGTAATGCGAATCAACGACAACTGCTATTGCTTACGGTCTTGGTACATTTTGATGTTTCCATACTCACCATTAATGAGGGTATCTTTGAAGTCTAGGCAATAGCTGGATATACCCATCTCAGGGGATAGGATATCGATGACAGGATGTTAATTCCAAAGGTTCAGTCTCCAGTATATGATTTCTTTGATGGGAAGGAACTCTGCAAGAGCATCAGCCTGATGAAACTGTGGCATATGGTGCTACAATGCAAGCTGCTATTTTGAATGGTGACAGTAATGAGAATGTGCATGACTTGTGTTGTTGGATGTCACCCCTCTTTATCTTGGTATTTATACAGTTGGAGGCACTATGAGTGTGTTGATTCCTGGAACAGTGCTATTCCCACAAAGAAAGAAAAGGTCTTCATTACCACCAAAGACAATCAAACCAATTAAGGTGTACGAGGGCAAGATAATTAAGACTGGTGACAATAACTTGTTGGGTGATTTTGAGGTAAATGGAATTCCTCCTGCACCTTACGGTGTTTATGAGATGACAGTATGCTTTGACATGATGCAGACGGTATATTGACCGTGTTTGCCGAAAACAAGATTTCAGGGAGCAAAAACCAGATAACGGTTAAAAATGATAAGGGCAGGTTTCTAAAGGCTGATATCAAGAGATTGGCTCAAGAGGCTGAAAGATACAAGTTAGAGGATGAAGAACACAAGAAGAAGGTAGAGTTATGGAACTCCTTTGAAGAATACATGAAAGACATGAGGAATGCAATCTGTGGCAAGCGTCCATCGGCTGGTAAAATGAAAATCCATGCTGCGGTCAACAAGGCCTCCCAGTGGTTGGATAGTAATGAGTTAGGGGACTTGGACGAAATCAACTACCAGATGAAGGAATTAGAAAATTTATGCTGACCCATCATAAACAAAATGAAATGGGACGACCTTCCGAAGTAGCTAGGAAAAGTTAAAGATGTACCAGCAGGCTTGGTCGAGGAAATCGACTAAATTGGTATTTACTTTTTCTTCTTTTAATTCAACTAATTTGTTTCCACCTAGCCATCTTTAAGTCTTTTTAGTTACTCTCATCTGAATGTTAATATATTTGGCATAATACTTGCTTATTAGTGGTTAGACTTGAGGCTTTTAACTTGTATCTTTCATGATTATGAGACCAATATGGTTGTAAAAAACTGAAGTTTCTATATGCATAAGAATTTGACTCTGAGCCTTAGCTTCAATTTTCTCTGTGAATTTCTGTTGGTGGGGTTTCAATTTGCTGTGCGCTTGTTAGTCTTTTCAATCAAAACTTCCAGGCTTCATATATGAGAACCGGGTTGTCCACTTGTTATCCTCAACCTGGTTCTTTCAAGATATCTGATGGAGAGATTTTAGTTTTGGAATCTAATCACAGCTGCATTATCAAACATACTGGAGTGATGGTTTTTTTTTCTACATCTTGGTTGCGGATCAGCTACCGCCAAAGCCATTGCGCAGGCCAGTTTATGTATGGTTGAAATTGTCCTCAACTTGGTCTGTGCAGATGCTGGAAATCTTGAAGAATACATAGGTACTATTTTTAATGGGAGTTCTAGGTGCAATTGGAGTTTTTTTTAGTCTTTTTCAAAAAGACGAAAAAGAAAGCGGCTATCAGCAGTTATTAGGAATCTAAGCATTTTTATCTAATCTTGATCTGAAAACTTCTTAGACTTCTATTCATTTGCTAATTCTGTAATCCACATGTGTTGCATATATAGCAAGCTAGGTATCTGTGCATGGGGTTTCTACAGAAAATTGCGTTTTTCTTTATGGGTCGATGTCATCTTTTATTGTGTCTTATCTTATGTTTAAGGTTCAAGCCATAGTATGGATCGTGATTCAGAAATTGTCTTGTGACGCAAAACCTGAACCCTAGGCTCAACTCTGCCATTATATCCAAAATCACATTCCTGTTTATGTAAAAGCGGGAGATCTAATTGCTTTTGTTGATTTCAGGAAATGTTCGAGTTTCATAACCTTCCACAAGTTCATGGCTTTCCAAAGGTTATGGGTGTTCTTACACATCTTGCCGAGTTCGAAGATGAAACAAAGCGGAATGAACCCGTAAAGCATCTAAAGGATCATTTCTGCA
Organism: Papaver armeniacum; assembly: GCA_023531295.1. Classification (NCBI taxonomy): domain Eukaryota; kingdom Viridiplantae; phylum Streptophyta; class Magnoliopsida; order Ranunculales; family Papaveraceae; genus Papaver; species Papaver armeniacum. The sequence goes on along the minus strand of JAJJWW010007806.1, from coordinate 114,251 downwards.
CTAAAATAATATATCAAGCAGCAAGAATATACAATTTGTCTGGTCTTGATCACAACTTGTAAGTTTCTTTTGCAAAGTTGCTTCTTGTAATTCACGCGCCTATCTTGTAGCATTTACTCGTTTAGTGATAATGTTTTCCCTTACATTAAATCTGACGAGCTTACTATCTCAGTTTCTTATCCACTCCATGATTATGACAGGTACAAAATGCGGGAAGTACAGAAACTGGCGGAAGACATATGGATGCTCCAATTCCGTACATCTTCATGGCGTTTAAAAAAGCGTTTGTGGGGCGCGCTTTAGGTCGCTTTTTTGCGCTCTAGGTCGTGGACGCTTCTAGAGCGCCGCTCTATGAATTGGTATATGTTAGAAAATAAAAGGTTGGGCTTTGAAGCCTAATAAGGCGTTTTTCACGTTTTCTAATAAACCTAATTTTTTTATTCCCTTTTTAAGAAACGTTTCTTCTTCTACCTCTTCTTCTTATACCTATTTTTATTCCAAACGCTTCTTCTTCTCCCTTTTCTCTTCTTCTGCGCTGTGTGATCGAAGTCCAAAATCCTGCTCTTCTCTTCTGTGTTCATCATCATCTAGCCTACAAATATGGCTAGCAGCAGTACTAGCAAAGCTAAGAAAGATATGAGAACAAATGCTGCTTGGGTAGAATAGTCAGTATCATGTCATATGCTTAGTTTAAATTGTTCCTTTTATTATGTTGAACTTTTTAGTTCTTAGTTTTCTTTTATAAGTTTTATTATTTTGAAAACTTTAATTTTATTTAAATATATTATCATATATTTTAAAAAACTCGCTTTCGCTTTACGCTTTCCTAGCGCTTTACGCTTTGGTATGACAGCGCTTCGCCCCACGCTTTCGCTTTTTAAAACCTTGAGCGGCACATCCTTATGTGCCGGTAGACCGTTTCGAAGATGTTACTCCTCCAGAGAAAGTGCAGAAGGATGCAAATTGCAATAGAAACATAACTCTCTATGGTTATCTTCGAGGTTCTATGTTATCTTAATATTGTAATATTAAGCTAAGGTACTTCCTTAAATTAGGTTAATTAATGCTAGTTTCTCATATCTCAATATCCTACATCCATGAGACACTAGACGTTCCAGGAGCTAGATGATTTCCTTCATGAACCTATTCTTGTTCTGTGACCTTGTCATAATGTAATTGATTTTGCTGTCAATTTTTTAAGAAGATGATATCTGCTTATTAGATCATTAATAGAGTAACAAGGTCTGGTGTATTCAGAATAAGAAGAAAGAAACAGCTTGTTTCGCAACAGCATGCCTCACCCCTCTTTGAATTTTTTTACTGCATGCATTACTGGAGGGAAAAACGGAATCTTGAAAAACAGACCACGTAAAACTGATCAAGGAGAAGAGCAGCACGACAAGGATTGGATATGTAAAACTTATCTTCCTGAGGAATTGATAATTGAAAGTATTTTGACGAAGTTACCAGCCCGGACTCTCGCAGTTTGCTGTTGCGTCAATAAGTCATGGTACGGTTTAATCCTTAATGATTCAAGATTTTCTGCAGTTCACAATATTCAGAACAAAAATAAAATATCTCTAGTCTTTGATCTACTTAATAATGTATGGAGAGGTGGCAAGGGAGACATTTACTTGTTCAGTTTATTAGGACGACAAAAGGCCATGGTTTTTAGAATTCTCTCAGGTCTAGTACGTATCAACACTATATATGAAACAGTAGGTTTTTGCAATGGTTTAGCTTGCAAAAGCTGGTCAGTAAAGTCAATTTAATGTAACAAGGACCCTGGGGGAAGCATGGAAGACTCAACACCAAAATACATATTGACACAGAGGTGGCAAAATACCCTTTTTGGTTGCAATACAAAATAACCAAAAAGGGTATTTTGCCACCTGTGTCAATATGTATTTTGGTGTTGAGTCTTCTATGATTCCCCCAGGTTCTTGTTGCAATAAATTGACTTTACTGACCAGCTTTTACATGCTTTCCCATCGGACGAAATCTTTTACTATACGCACTTTGTTATTAGACTATTGAACAACTTGTGGTGTATAAAATTTTCCTGTCTCCAATTATTTTGTTCTATTTATTTTTCATACAACCATGCTTTAGTACGACAAACTGTGATCTCTTAAACCTCACTGAATCTTGTTTTGTTTAATCTGGAGTTGCTTCACTCTGGAACACTTCATATCTTTGACCAATTGTAACCTGCTTTTCTGCAGGACAAAAGCTTCGGGGCGGATGAGCTAATGAAGTTCTCTAAAGACTACTGATGCATACATAATACAGCTGAAGAGACTCCTTGAAATCAACAAAGAAGGGGTGTGTATGCCTTATAAACCCTTATGTACCTTAAAGCTGTCATTCTTCTTTTTGTGGTTTTATGTTCTTTGGTTATGTAACATGCAAGATTGATGTCATTTCAGAGCTGACGGAGATTACGGGGCAGCAAAGGTGATGCTTAGACCTGCTTCACCTGGTACCGGTGTTATTGCTGGGGGTGCAGTGAGAAATGGCTGGTGTTGAAAATGCTTTAGGAAAGCAAATCTGGAGTAAGAAGGCGCTCAACAATGCTAGGGCAACAGTTGTGGCTGTTCAGAAAATGAGATAGTTCAAAGAAGTTGCTCTTGACCGTGGCATCCCCATGGAGAACTATGGATTGTTCCATCTTTGGGTCTTGTGTCCTTGTAAAGGAGCGCTCATTTTTTTTTTCTTTTTGCAAGTATTCTGTTGAGATCAAAGCTAAAAAAACTAGTTATACTAGAGTTGATGCATAAACTGTTGTTTGTAAAACTGAATCAGATGAGATGGAATTGAATTCATGTTTAGTTTCTCTTTTGTGACACCGGGATACTTATGGATGATTCATTTGATCATTTTCTAGTATTTGATAGTGTGTTATATTTTTGTCATATAAGCTGACACGGATTTTTGACAGACACTGCAGTGTTACTGAAGAAAGGGAAATCTCCAGGAACCAGACCAAGAAAGAATTACAGTTTTTCTCAGGTTGAGCCAATTACAGGCTTATCATCATTAGTATAACTTGGTGAAACTAAAATGTCAAGAAACAGGAAGAGCCTATCTTTAGTCATACTTATCAGAATCTATAATTTTTCATTTTTGTTCTTTAATGTAACAAGGACCCTGGGGGAAGCATGCACCAAAATACATATTGACACAGAGGTGGCAAAATACCCTTTTCTGAAATAACATCACTCTTGTTTTCAAAAGAAAACCCTACTTGTCCAATCTCTCAAAAGAGGTTGGAAAAGCCCACTATTTTTATTTTCGAAAAAAAAAAAAGGAAAACCACTTTTCAAACGGCTACAATTTATTTTGAAAAAAAAAAAACAGAAGAAAAAGCTTTTCTCAAACGGCAGGATTTTATTTTCAAAAAAAAAGGAAAAAAACTTTTTAGCTGGATTCTCAAACGGCTATTATTCCTTAATGCCTATAAAAACCGCTCCAATTTGTGAACAGTCTCACACATCTCTTTTCAAATCTCTTCTCTTTTGATTTCTAGATCTCTAAACAACAAACATGTAAGTTCATGTTCTTAAATTCTTTGATTTAATTTTGATGATCAAATTGGGTGAGTAAAAAGATGTCTCAAAATCTTATTCATGATTTTGAGACTCTCTCAACTCAAACATTTTTAGAAAAGTTGTTATGTTTTTCATTTTTGAATTTCCTCTCAAATCTAAATTATTGATTATAAGAGGAACTCAACAATCAACCTATTTGGGGTTCAAAATTTGTTTTTCTATTTTAATTTTTGATGGTATTTGTTTGTCTCAAGTTCAATAATTGGTTTGAGAATCAACTTATCAAAAATAAAATTTTGATCTTTATACCTTTTTTTTTTTCTTTAATATAAGCATTAAGTTTCATGTTTGTAGTTGTTTTCATAGCCTTGATTTCTGAAATATTTTTAGGGTTTGTGTTTACACAAGCATTCTTCTCCGATCTAAATATCTATGTCTAAACACATGATCTAAAATGTAAGTTGATCATGTTCTTCAATTTTAGTGATGAGTTTTAAGATCAAATTGGGTTAGTAGAAAGATGTCTCAAAATCTTTTTCATGATTTTGAGACTCTCTCAACTCAAACATTTTTAGAAAAGTTGTTATGTTTTTCATTTTTGAATTTCCTCTCAAATCTAAATTATTGATTATGAGAGGAACTCAACAATCAACCTATTTGGGGTCCAAAATTTGTTTTTCTATTTTAATTTTTGATGGTATTTGTTTGTCTCAAGTTCAATAATTGGTTTGAGAATCAACTTATCAAAATTAAACTTTTGATCTTTGTACCTTCTTTTTTTTTTCTTTAATATAAGCATTAAGTTTCATGTTTGTAGTTTTTTTCATAGCCTTGATTTCTGAAATATTTTTAGGGTTTGTGTTTACACAAGCATTCTTCTCCGATCTAAATATCTATGTCTAAACACATGATCTAAAATGTAAGTTGATCCTTCAATTTTAGTGATGAGTTTTAAGATCAAATTGGGTTAGTAGAAAGATGTCTCAAAATCTTTTCATGATTTTGAGACTCTCTCAACTCAAACATTTTTAGAAAAGTTGTTATGTTTTTCATTTTTGAATTTCCTCTCAAATCTAAATTATTGATTATGAGAGGAACTCAACAATCAACCTATTTGGGGTTCAAAATTTGTTTTTCTATTTTAATTTTTGATGGTATTTGTTTGTCTCAAGTTCAATAATTGGTTTGAGAATCAACTTATCAAAAATAAACTTTTGATCTTTGTACCTTCTTTTTTTTTCTTTAATATAAGCATTAAGTTTCATGTTTGTAGTTGTTTTCATAGCCTTGATTTCTGAAATATTTTTAGGGTTTGTGTTTACACAAGCATTCTTCTCCGATCTAAATATCTATGTCTAAACACATGATCTAAAATGTAAGTTGATCCTTCAATTTTAGTGATGAGTTTTAAGATCAAATTGGGTTAGTAGAAAGATGTCTCAAAATCTTTTTCATGATTTTGAGACTCTCTCAACTCAAACATTTTTAGAAAAGTTGTTATGTTTTTCATTTTTGAATTTCCTCTCAAATCTAAATTATTGATTATGAGAGGAATTCAAAATTTGTTTTTCTATTTTAATTTTTGATGGTATTTGTTTGTCTCAAGTTCAATAATTGGTTTGAGAATCAACTTATCAAAAATAAATTTTTGATCTTTATACCTTCTTTATTTTTCTTTAATATAAGCATTAAGTTTCATGTTTGTAGTTGTTTTCATAGCCTTGATTTCTGAAATATTTTTAGGGTTTGTGTTTACACAAGCATTCTTCTCCGATCTAAATATCTATGTCTAAACACATGAGCTCATACGACTCTATATTGTTATAATTAGAGTATTGCGCTCAAAGGTTTATAAAGAGTTGATTTGGTTTTAGGTTATGAAACTTTTTTTTAATTTTTTTTTTTTGGGAAATTTGTTACTTATACTAGCGTTGATTTGTTATAGGGATCCTTTATCACCGGATACTTTGTCAACTCGACTCAATGATTTGAACACCACGGTAACAAATCTTCGCAATGATGTAACTACTCTAAACTAAACTCTAGTCAGTACCAGAGGGTTTCTTGTCCTCAATCAAATAAGAGCACGGGAAGAAGCCAATCGGCTGACTGCTATTGAAGGAAATGCGAACATCCTAAACAACCGGGTAACCAATGTTGAAGGCAGTGCCGCAACTACAGGAGCTGCTGTGCATAACATTGTCCGAGGTATAACAAGTTTTGGGGCTAGTATGAATGATGCTCCGGACCCGCCTCGCACTCTCTTGGGTAGGTACAAAGAGGTGAAAAAAACTGTGATAAAAAAAAGCGATGAATTCATGGACGGGTATGATAAGTCAGTTAATAGGCTCGATCCCATTCATTATGCTGCTCTCACGGTAGTAGTCATACTATTCGCCTTCAACGTTTGGTTCTACACACATGCCGGATGCCGGGGAGAAAATGAAGCCGACCGAATTCGGGTCAAGAGTGGGATTGGTTGTATTGGTTACCACAATCCTTTTGGGTTTTATGAGGTTGCTTTTTAGCAAGGTTAGTCACATCCGTAGACAATTCGAAGCATCTAGAAGAAGGTTTCAAGAGTTGTCCGACATCTTCACGGGACTTTCCCAAACACCTCAACAAAGACATATCATAGATGCCGCACCAAATGGGAAGTCAGAATACAAATTGAAGATGCATGCGAGGTAGCAGCTGATTATGATGACTTGCAACCTGATGAATTTTACTTGTCCTCAAGTGAAACAAAAATTAGGAAATCCTAGCTACACCCCTGTCGCAGGTCTCTCGAATGCATTTAGCGTACGCACTAAGACTTTAAACCCCTAGGTGTCCCTAGTGGACGAGTTGTAGTCTCGTGATGGTTTACCGTGAGGTGTACCCACAAAACCTTCTCCAACTTCACGTAGTGTAAAAGAATCTCAAGCATCCAAGGAGCTATGAGGACATAGAGTTTCGCATGCTAGTAACACGGTTAGAACTACCAAAGAACGCATTCTCATGCTTAAGTGCTAAGCGAGAAGTAACCATACCATATGAAAGAATTCGGGTTCGATTGTGATCATAAGCCTCGACTTCTGCCTCACTAATATGGTTTTATGATAATTGCACTCAAAAAGACCGCTTTTTTAGTCTCTCATGTGTGCAGGCAGGAATAAAGAGAGAAATCCTGCACACGTTGTAGGTGAGAAGGATAACCTTCCGAAATAATTTCTGAGACTCCACGTAAGTGTGGACAAAAAGAATCTTTTTTCTCGATGATCTCTAAGAAAGGAAATCAACCATTAGCAAGGGTGGGAGTACTCACTTACCTTCTCACCCGATCGGCAATTAATATCACTCTCTCAGCATTCATAGAAACGTCTTCAATCTTCGGTCTTCGGTCTTCAATAGCTGATGATGAAACTTCACAAAAACTTGAAAAACATTTTTTTTTTTTTTTTGACTAATAATAACTTGATGGTAACTAGACACATAAAATAAACTACAATTTTTTTTTTATTTTTTTTTTATTTTTTTATTTTTTTGCATGAAATGGAAATAACAATAAAACTCAATTTTTCACAAACTTCATTAATTCTCATCTTCTTTTCTTTTCTTTCATTTGTTGCACGTAAACCTTGGACTATATCAACTTTTCTTCGAATATTCTGATGATGCTCCGCTTGCTGATGATGATGTGTTTCTATGAATCGTTGATTGAGAGGGAGAGAGTGATGCTAACTGCAAATCGATATTTAGAAGGAGTTTTCATCTTTAGATGTCACCCTCATGATTGACGGAATTAGCACTCAAGAGATCAAAAGTAGTGCTGAAAGTGGTGCGAAGTTGGGTACCATTCCTACCCTAATTGACGTACGGTGACACACACTCTAACCTTTTCTAGAAAGTCACAAAGAGTGAAGGCTCGGTACCTCGCTTGATGTAAAATGGGTAGTCTCCACTATGGGTGATCACAATTCTACTACCGAATATCTAAACAAAGACCTAATTCGCCCTCCCGGTATGGTTAAATCCAACTTTAACGCTCTAATCAATTAAGAAACCCGATTGTGTTCTCCTAAGTACTTCCAAGTTCTCTTATTTCGCCGACTCTCTATGTAAACATAGCTAGAAGCATGCTAGTGACTCTAAAATCTCTAAAAGTTGGAGGTTTTTATGCAAATTTTTGAGTTTTTCGATTTTTATTTTATTTTTATTTTTTTTGAATGAAGTAAAACAAAAAGACTAAAAACTCTAAATGCAAATCACACCCCAAACCTAAATCAAACATTGTCCTCAATGTGTCAAATGATGATAAAATTTTAAACAATCACATACCAAGAGAACTATGCCGAGTAGAGAAAAGGAAGAGATTACTCTGGATGTACAATGATGTTGCTAAACCAAAGGAGGATGAATGCTTTGAAAGCAAACAACCGTGAGCGCAAGACAAAAAGGTTGGTTAGCACAAATAAGAACTATGCAAAAAGAAAAAGAAAAGGGAAAGAGAATGGATTGTTAGTCCATATGTATGTACACAAGTGAACTAGTCTAGTCCACATAGATGGGGTCTTCCAAGTCGACGGTCTCAACTTCTGGTGGAAGATGCTCCAGAAATGGTTTTAGTCTCTGACCATTGACCTTGAAAATGTTCTTGGTTGCTGGGTTTTCAACTTCTACAGATCCATGGGGAAATACGATACGTACCAAGAATGGTCCTGACCATCGAGAACGTAGCTTTCCTTGAAACAAGTGCAAACGAGTGTTGTACAATAAAACTTTCTCGACTGGGTGTGAAAGACTTGCGCGAAATGCGCTTGTCGTGAAACAATTTCATCCTATGTTTGTACGTTTTGGCACTATCATATGCATCATTTCTCAATTCTTCTAACTCATTGAGTTGAAGTTTCCTATGGGTACCACTTTATCAAGATCAAAATTCAACTTCTTCACATCCCAATATGCACTCTGTTCTAACTCAACAAGTAGATGACATGCTTTTCCGTACACAAAGTCTGTAAGGAGACATCCCAATGGGAGTCTTGTATGCAGTTCTATAGGCCCATAAAGCATCATTTAAGCGCAAAGACCAATCTTTCCTAGAAGGATTGACGGTCTTCTCAAGGATATGCTTAATTTCCTTATTAGAAACTTCTACTTGGCCACTGGTTTGAGGATGGTAAGGTGTTGCGACCTTATGAGTGATTCCATACTTGCGCACTAGTGATTCAAAGGGTCTATTGCAAAAATGACTACCTCCATCACCGATTATTGCTCTCGGGGTTCCAAAACGGAAAATGTTTTCCTTAAGAAAAGAAAGAACAACTTTATGGTCGTTGGTTTTGGATGCAATGGCCTCTACCCACTTAGAGACATAATCAACAAAGAATAAGAATGTATAACTTACCTTGATTTAGGAAATGGTCCCATGAAATCAATACCCCAAACATCAAACAACTCAACAATCAAAATGGGTTGTAAGGGCATCATGTTTCTCTTAGAGATACTTCCTAATTTCTCGCATCGGTCACAAGCAACACAAAAAGCATGGCAATCCTTAAACAAGTGTTGGCCAATAAAACCGCTGCAAGATCTTTGCGTAGCTTTCTTGGCACTAAAGTGGCCTCCACATGCATGGTCATGACAAAAAGAGATGACGTCCCTTTGTTCAGAATTGGGGACACACCTCCTAATGATTTGGTCTTGGCAGATTTAAACGGATATGGGTCATCCCAAAGGAAATGTTTAACTTCAGGTAAGAATTTAGAACTGTCTTGTTTAGACCAATGCAAGGGCATTCTACCCGTAGCAAGGTAGTTGACAATATCAACAAACCATGGCATTTCGTGACACAAGCATCAATTGCTCATCGTGGAATGATTCCCTAATCAACACAGATTCATCGTTGATTCAACATTCAACCTAGACAAGTGATCAAGCAACAACATTCTCTGACCCTTTCTTATCCCGAATTTCGAGGTCAAACTCTTGTAACAAGAGTATCCATCGAATTAGACGAGCCTTTGCATCTTTTTTAGACAAAAGATATCTCAATGCAGCATGATCAGAATAAATGATGACCTTAGACCCTATCAAATAAGATCTAAACTTGTCTAATGCAAACACAACAGCTAGCAACTCTTTCTGTGAAGGGAATAATTCAATTGAGCATCATTAAGTGTTTTACTTGCATAGTAGATCACATATGGAAGTTTGTATACTCGCTGGCCCAAAATGCTCCTCCTACAAAGATAGTCGACGCATCACACATAATCTCGAATGGTAATGTCCAATCGGAGGTCCGACTATAGGGGGCATATAAGGAGAGCCTTCAGATTGCTCCCATGCTTCCTTACAAGCATCATCAAAGACAAATGCAACATCTTTTGCAAGAAGATTGCACAATGGTCGTGAAATTTTACTAAAGTCTTTGATGAATCGGTAAAACCCGCATGGCCTAGAAATGATCTGATGTCCCTCACGCTGCAAATGAGGTTGAGGCAAGTGTTGAATGAGATCAACCTTGGCTTTGTCTACTTCTATGCCTTTTCCGAGATGATATGCCCTAGAACAATGCCCGAGTTGACCATGAAATGACATTTTTCCCAATTCAAAACCAAACTCTTTTTCCTTACACCTAATCAGCACACAAGTGAGGTGATGCAAACACTCATCAAAAGAAGAACCAAACACCGAAAATCATCCATAAAAATCTCAAGAAACTTATCTACCATGTCTTAAAATATGCTCATCATGCAACGTTGAAAAGTAAGCGGGTGCATTGCAGACAACCCAAAAGGCATACGACGATAAGCAAAAGTTCCATAAGGACATGTAAATGTGGTCTTTGTTGGTCTTGGTGCTATGTGAATTTGGTTGTAGCGAATATCCATCTAAGAAACAATAGTGACTATGTTTTGCTAACCTTTCCAAATTTGATCAATGAAGGGAAGGAAAGTGGTCTTTCTTGGTTACTTGTGTTAAGTTTTCTATAATCAATGGACTCGCCACCTGCGTGGTCACACGGGTGGGAACAAGTTCATTCACCTCATTTTGAACTACGTGCCGGACTTCTTGGGTACTACTCGAATGGGACCACCCACTGCTATCGGGGACCTGCAAATGATACCCGCATCAAGAAATTTCAATATCTCACCCTTGACAACATCTCTCATGTTGGTGTTAAGTCTCCTTTGCATTTACCTAGATGGTTTAGTGTTCTCCTCAAGGTTTATGTGATGCATGCAAATTGTGGGACTTATACCCTTAAGATCGGAGATGGTCCAACCTAAGGCTCCTTTATGTTCCTTAAGTACTTCTAAGAGTCTACTTTCCTGTTCTGTGTCTAAACATGATGCAATAATCACAGGTAAAGTGTCAGAAGGACCTAAGAAAGCATACTTCAAAGTATCAGGTAATGGCTTCAGATCAAGCTTGGGTGGTGTATCAAGAGGTGGGGCAGATTTGGTATCAGAGAGTGGAAGTGGTTCCACTGCTGCCACTTAGCAATATCCATGGGTGGAACAGATTCAAGCAAAGAGTGAATTTCACCAATGTACTTAAACTTGGTAGGTTTCTAAAAGAGCTTTCCTACGTATAACTGCAAGTGCACAGGCCTATTGGAGGCAAGGGCAAGCACAGGTCGATCCCACAGAGAAATGGTGTGTGCAAAGTTGATCTAATGGCTTACTAACTGATTTCAGGTGATATTGTAACACAAATATGGTTGGTTTGATGTCGATACGACTGAGTTGGAGATGATGTGACTCTAAACTAAGGTAAAGATGAGCACAAAGTGTTGGAACAGTGGGTTGAGAGCACTAGAGTGATTGAATTCACCTCCTAAACCTATACTAAGGTAATACACACAGTTCTAATCTTACACTACCCTTGGAGGTATTATGTGGAAATTATGCCAATTGACTTCACAAATTATCCCCTAGTATAGAGTGCCTTCTTACAAAGACACTCTATCACAAAGCTAATTTGCTCAACAATTGGTTAATAGTCCTAATGCAATACAAAACAATAGAAGAGAAACTTGATAATGAATTAACTTTTTATAAGCATTAGTGGTTTCATCTACACCCTAAAGAGGTGATTAGAACATTATGCAAAATAATAAAGCTTCAAAAATAATTTGCAAAACTCAAAACTAAACCCTAAAAACAGACTGACTCCTTCTCTCACCTCAAGAACACCATTTATAACTCACAAACATTTCAAAATAATGAATACACACTGACCCAAACCTCTATCTTGCTCTGAATCGACCATGCCTTGAGTTGTTCGAGAAAACCCTAAATTCAACCATCTCAACCCTAGCTTCTAGGTTATGGGAGAAGCTAAAGATGGAGATGGGTGAACCTAGGGTGGCGGAGAAGGTGGCTGATGGAGTTGTTGAAGCTGTCAGGAGATGGAAATGGTAGTGGTGGTACTGCAACAGGCATGGAGAAGAAGAAGAGAGGGATGGAGCTCTGATTTGGACGGGAGAGGAAGAAAGAGAAGATGGAGGAGAAAATGGTTTTCTCGATAGGGTATAGGTGTAGGTGGATTTGTTGTGGAGCGGGAGCAGCCACGGACGATGGGAAGGACGGAGCGAGCGTAGGATGCATAGGATGGAGATCTCAACGACTCAGGGTGATGTGCGGTTTTGGTGTCGAGCGGGAGCAGCGAGAAATGATGTAAGGAAGGAAGCGGCCGTTGGATGTGGAAGGAGCAAATCTAACGGCTCAAATGGTGCGGGCTCGGATCCGGGTCGTGGGTCGGGCCTTGGATAGCTCAAGCCCATGTCTTCCGTGTTGGATTGCAACTGATGTGCGCGCGGGCTTTGGCTTTCTGCTCCATAGACGCTTGCATTCAATTTTCTGCTCTTTTGGCTCCTCAGTTTCTCCGAGCTTTATTTTCTACCTAAAAACACAAAATTAATTAGTACAAATATTTATTCTTGAAAACAAAGAAAATACAGAATCTGAGATAATATCTGATTTCTGAGCACAAAAGATGAGTTAAATGCCAATAAATAGATGTAGAAATATGCAATATCTGGCACTCATCACCTGAAAACTTTATTCCAAGCTTTGACGTCAGAAGATTCCGCGTTTCCACCCTCGACAACAAGCCACCGATGTCCAGCCAATACCTATGGGTAATTGATGTCATTGTTTTTGTAAGTGCTGGCCTAATGATTGGGCTCATTATTCGTGACTTGTTGATAAAACATTCTCCAGGTGCCCCAAGTCCTTCAGGTCCTCCATAGTAAGTAGAAACAAAGTGTTGAATGGTAATTTATCACTGAATGTTGTAATGAAAAGTGAAAAAGTAGGAACAGAGAGTTGAAATGTTGTGATGAAAGGTGAAAAAGTAGAAGAACAAAAGTAGGGAAAGGTTCTATTTCAAAAAGTTGTAATCAATCTGTCATTCTAAATCATTCTAAAAAGTTGTCATTGTCATTCTAAAAAAGTTCAATGTTGTCATTAAATGAGTTTTTGATTTTTTATATCCAAAATCACATTCATGTTTATGTAAAAACGGGAGATCTAATTGCTTTTGTTGATTTCAGGAAATGTTCGAGTTTCATAACCTTCCACAAGTTCATGGCTTTCCAAAGGTTATGGGTGTTCTTACACATCTTGACGAGTTCGAAGATGAAACAAAGCGGAATGAACCCGTAAAGCGTCTAAAGGATCATTTACGCACTAAAATAATATATCAAGCAGCAACAATATACAATTTGTCCGGTCTTGATCACAACTTGTAAGTTTCTTTTGCAAAGTTGCTTCTTGTAATTCACGCCGCCTATCTTGTAGCATTTACTCGTTTAGTGATAATGTTTTCCCTTACATTAAATCGACGAGCTTACTATCTCGATTTCTTATCCACTCCATGATTATGATAGGTACAAAATGCGGGAAGTACAGAAACTGGTGGAAGACATATGGATGCTCCAATTCCGTACATCTTCATGGCGAGCAGCACATCCTTATGTGCCGGTAGACCGTTTCGAAGATGTTACTCCTCCAGAGAAAGTGCAGAAGGATGCAAATTGCAATAGAAACATAACTCTCTATGGTTATCTTCGAGGTTCTATGTTATCTTAATATTGTAATATTAAGCTAAGGTACTTCCTTAAATTAGGTTAATTAATGCTAGTTTCTCATATCTCAATATCCTACTCAATGAGACACTAGACGTTCGAGAGCTAGATGATTTCCTTCATGAGCCTATTCTTGTTCTGTGACCTTGTCATAATGTAATTGATTTTGTGTCACGTTTTTAAGAAGATGATATCTCAGCTTATTAGATCATTAATAGAGTAACAAGGTCTGTGTATTCAAAATAAGAAGAAAGAAACAGCTTGTTTCGCAGCAGCATGCCTCACCCCTCTTTGAAATTTTTACCGCATGCATTACTGGAGGGAAAAAATCTAATCTTGAAAAATGGACCACGTAAAACTGATCAAGGAGAAGAGCAAGCACGACAAGGATTGGATATGTAAAACTTATCTTCCGAGGAATTGATAATTGAAAGTATTTTGACGAAGTTACCAGCCCCGGACTCTCGCAGTTTCTGTTGCGTCAATAAGTCATGGTACGGTTTAATCCTTAATGATTCAAGATTTTCTGCAGTTCACAATATTCAGAACAAAAATAAAATATCTCTAGTCTTTGATCTACTTAATAATGTATGGAGAGGTGGCAAGGGAGTCATTTACTTGTTGAGTTTATTAGGACGACAAAGGCCATGGTTTTTAGAATTCTCTCGGGTCTAGTACGTATCAACATTATATATGAAACAAGAGGTTTTGCAATGGTTTAGCTTGCAAAAGCTGGTCAATAAAGTCAATTTAATGTAACAAGGACCTTGGGGGAAGCATGGAAGACTCAACACCAAAATACATATTGACACAGGTGGCAAAATACCCTTTTGGTTGCAATACAAAATAACCAGAAGGGTATTTTGCCACCTCGTGTCAATATATATTTTGGTGTTGAGTCTTCTATGCTTCCCCTGTGTTCTTATTGCAATAAATTGACTTTACTTACTTCAACCTTTTATATGCTTTCCCATCGGACGAAATCTTTTACTGTACGCACTTTGTTATTAGACTATTGAACAACTTGTGGTGTATAAAATTTTCCTGTCTCCAATTATTTTGTTCTATTTATTTTTCATACAGCCATGCTTTAGTACGACAAACTGTGATCTCTTAAACCTCACTGAATCTTGTTTTGTTTAATATGGAGTTGCTTCACTGAACACTTCATATCTTTGACCAATTGTAACAGAACTTCTAGGACAAAAGCTTCCGGGGCGGATGAGCTAATGAAGTTCTCTAAAGACTACCGATGCATACATAATACAGCTGAAGAGACTCCTTGAAATCAACAAAGAAGGGGTGTGTACGCCTTATAAACCCTTATGTACCTTAAAGTCGCTGTCATTCTTCTTTTGGTTTTATGTTCTTTGGTTATGTATCAAGCAAGATTGATGTCATTTCGGCCGACGGATATTACGGGGCAGCAAAGGTGATGCTTAGACCTGCTTCACCTGGTACCTGTTATTGCTGGGGTGCAGTGAGAAATGGCTGGTGTTGAAAATGCTTTAGGAAAGCAAATCCGGAGTAAGAAGGCGCTCAACAATGCTAAGGCAACAATTGTGGCTGTTCAGAAAATGAGACAGTTAAAAGAAGTTGCTCTTGACCGTGGCATCCCCATGGAGAACTATGGAAGTGAGGGATTGTTCCATCTTTGGGTCTTGTGTCCTTGTAAAGGAGCGCTCATTTTTTTTCTTTTTGCAAGTATTCTGTTGAGATCAAAGCTAAAACAACTAGTTATACTAGAGTTGATGCATAAACTATTGTTTGTAAACCGAATCGGATGAGATGGAATTGAATTCATGTTTAGTTTCTCTTTTGTGACACCGGGATACTTATGGATGATTCATTTGATCATTTTCTAGTATTTGATAGTGTGTTATATTTTTGTCATATAAGGTGACACGGATTTTTGATGATAATCGCGAGCCATTCTTGAAAGGGAAATCTCCGGGAACCGGACCAAGAAACAATTGATTTTCTCGAAGTTGAGCCAATTACGTGCTTATCATCATTAGTATAACTTGGTGAAACTAAAATGTCAAGAAACAGAAGAGCCTATCTTTAGTCATACTTATCAGAATCTATAAGTTTTCATTTTGTTCTTTAATGTAACAAGGACCACTGGGGGAAGCATGCACCAAAATACATATTGACACGAGAGGTGGCAAAATACCCTTTTGAAATAACATCACTCTTGTTTTCAAAAGAAAACCCTACTTGTCCAATCTCTCAAAAGAGGTTGGAAAAGCCCACTATTTTTATTTTCAAAAAAAAAAAAAAAGGAAAACCACTTTTCAAACGGCTACAATTTATTTTGAAAAAAAAAAAAAGAAGAAAAAGCTTTTCTCAAACGGCAGGATTTTATTTTCAAAAAAAAAGGAAAAAAACTTTTTAGCTGGATTCTCAAACAGCTATTATTCCTTAATGCCTATAAAAACCGCTCCAATTTGTGAACAGTCTGACACATCTCTTTTCAAATCTCTTCTCTTTTGATTTCTAGATCTCTAAACAACAAACATGTAAGTTCATGTTCTTAAATTCTTTGAGTTAATTTTAATGATCAAATTGGGTGAGTATAAAGATGTCTCAAAATCTTATTCATGATTTTGAGACTCTCTCAACTCAAACATTTTTAGAAAAGTTGTTATGTTTTTCATTTTTGAATTTCCTCTCAAATCTAAATTATTGATTATGAGAGGAACTCAACAATCAACCTATTTGGGGTTCAAAATTTGTTTTTCTATTTTAATTTTTGATGGTTTTTTTTTTTTGTCTCAAGTTCAATAATTGGTTTGAGATTCAACTTATCAAAAATAAATTTTTGATCTTTATACCTCCTTTTTTTTTCTTTAATATAAGCATTAAGTTTCATGTTTGTAGTTGTTTTCATAGCCTTGATTTCTGAAATATTTTTAGGGTTTGTGTTTACACAAGCATTCTTCTCCGATCTAAATATCTATGTCTAAACACATGATCTAAAATGTAAGTTGATCATGTTCTTCAATTTTAGTGATGAGTTTTAAGATCAAATTGGGTTAGTAGAAAGATGTCTCAAAATCTTTTTCATGATTTTGAGACTCTCTCAACTCAAACATTTTTAGAAAAGTTGTTATGTTTTTCATTTTTGAATTTCCTCTCAAATCTAAATTATTGATTATGAGAGGAACTCAACAATCAACCTATTTGGGTTCAAAATTTGTTTTTCTATTTTAATTTTTGATGGTATTTGTTTGTCTCAAGTTCAATAATTGGTTTGAGAATCAACTTATCAAAAATAAATTTTTGATCTTTATACCTTCTTTTTTTTTCTTTAATATAAGCATTAAGTTTCATGTTTGTAGTTGTTTTCATAGCCTTGATTTCTGAAATATTTTTAGGGTTTGTGTTTACACAAACATTCTTCTCCGATCTAAATATCTATGTCTAAACACATGATCTAAAATGTAAGTTGATCATGTTCTTCAATTTTAGTGATGAGTTTTAAGATCAAATTGGGTTAGTAGAAAGATGTCTCAAAATCTTTTTCATGATTTTGAGACTCTCTCAACTCAAACATTTTTAGAAAAGTTGTTATTGTTTTTCATTTTTGAATTTCCTCTCAAATCTAAAAATTGATTATGAGAGGAACTCAACAATCAACCTATTTGGGGTTCAAAATTTGTTTTTCTATTTTAATTTTTGATGGTATTTGTTTGTCTCAAGTTCAATAATTGGTTTGAGAATCAACTTATCAAAAATAAATTTTTGATCTTTATACCTTCTTTTTTTTTTCTTTAATATAAGCATTAAGTTTCATGTTTGTAGTTGTTTTCATAGCCTTGATTTCTGAAATATTCTTAGGGTTTGTGGTTGCACAAGCATTCTTCTCCGATCTAAATATCTATGTCTAAACACATGATTGAAAATGTAAGTTGATCATGTTCTTCAATTTTAGTGATGAGTTTTAAGATCAAATTGGGTTAGTAGAAAGATGTTTCAAAATCTTTTTCATGATTTTGAGACTCTCTCAACTTAAACATTTTTAGAAAAGTTGTTATGTTTTTCATTTTTGAATTTCCTCTCAAATCTAAATTATTGATTATGAGAGGAACTCAACAATCAACCTATTTGGGGTTCAAAATTTGTTTTTCTATTTTAATTTTTGATGGTATTTGTTTGTCTCAAGTTCAATAATTGGTTTAAGAATCAACTTATCAAAAATAAATTTTTGATCTTTATACCTTCTTTTTTTTCTTTAATATAAGCATTAAGTTTCATGTTTGTTGTTGTTTTCATAGCCTTGATTTCTGAAATATTTTTAGGGTTTGTGTTTACACAAGCATTCTTCTCCGATCTAAATATCTATGTCTAAACACATGAGCTCATACGACTCTATATTGTTATAATTAGAGTATTGCGCTCAAAGGTTTATAAAGAGTTGATTTGGTTTTAGGTTATGAAACTTTTTTTTTAATTTTTTTTTTTTTGGGATATTTGTTACTTATACTAGCGTTGATTTGTTATAGGGATCCTTTATCACCGGATACTTTGTCAACTCGACTCAATGATTTGAACACCACGGTAACAAATCTTCGCAATGATGTAACTACTCTAAACTCAACTCTAGTCGGTACCAGAGGATTTCTTGTCCTCAATCAAATAAGAGCACGGAGAGAAGCCAATCGGCTGACTGCTGTTGAAGGAAATGCGAACATCCTAAACAACCGGGTAACCAATGTTAAAGGCAGTGTCGCAACTACAGGAGCTGCTGTGCATAACATTGTCCGAGGTATAACAAGTTTTGGGGCTAATATGAATGATGCTCCGGGACCTGCCGGCACTCTCTTGGGTAGGTACAAAGAGGTTAAAAAAACTGTGATCAAAGAAAGGGATGAAGTCATGGACGGGTATGATAAGGCAGTTAATAGGCTCGATCCCATTCATTATGCTGCTCTCACGGTAGTAGTCTTACTATTCGCCTTCAACGTTTGGTTCTACGCACACATGCCGGATACCGGGGAGGAAATAAAGCCGATCGAATTCGGGTCAAGAGTGGGATTGGTTGTATTGGTTACCACAATCCTTTTGGGTTTTATGAGGTTGCTTTTCAGCAAGGTTAGTCACATCCGTAGACAATTCGAAGCATCTAGAAGACGGTTTCAAGAGTTGTCCGACATTGATCGGTTGTCACCCGGTCAAAAATAATTTCATTTTCTTGCTTCACTAAAATAAAGTAGTATGCAATAAGAAAGAGTTCGTATCCACAGAGAGGCTTATGTTGTTATGCAAATTTTCAGTTTCTTAGTAACCAAGGGGGGATGTTGATGTTTCAAAGCAATAAAAATAAATTGAAAGCAAAGTAATAATAAAATTTATCAATAAGGAGAAAGTATTGGTCACTGGATAGTTTCATTCACAAACTCGAATTATCAACAATGACTAGAATTGAAATTTTAATCTCTCATTTACTAAAAGTCCTAGGATACCTTGATCGCAAGAGTATCCCGCTAATTCCACCGATTTCATCACAACCACATTAAAAGATGCATATGTGAATTCTTTCTAGAAAGCAACCTAAAGTGTAAAAGCACAATTAAGTTTAACTCCTAAAAGCAATAAGTTTTCTGAATAAGACTAATCAAGGTAACCAAAATGTGTAAAAGCACTAATTCGATTTAACCCAAGTTACGATTCATATGTGACTAGTAGGATATATCACTACAAGCACTACCCACATTTATGCTACTCAAAATCGAGGATAGACAACGTTTTAGTATTGAAAACCCTAATATAGCTCTAGATATGAAAGTAGATCGGATTGATTCCTGACTCAACCAAACAAACTATCAAATCATATATCAATATTAACAATGAATCATAAACAATAAACTTGAGACAAAACTAATTCATTGAATCAAAACTTATTTGTGAAATCCACTTATTATCCCATAACCAATAATAGGTATTTAGTTACTCATAGTATTTTGATTCAACATAATTATTATCAAAAATAAAATGAAGAACATGTAAAATAAAATGGAAGCAAACCCTAGTAGAATCGCTCTCCTCCAAAACTCCAGTAGAAAAATACGTGATTGATTCCCCTCAAAAGAATAGAAACATTAACTCTTCCTTTTATAGCTTTTCCAACTTTCCAAAATTAGGTCTTCAAAGCCCAAAGTCCAATAGTTGAGAATCCACCAAGCCCACAAGGATGAGAAACCCGTGTAGAAAATACGCCCCGAAAACGGTCGCCGGAATCCTGGTATTATGGCCGGAAATCGGCCGGAGAGTCGCCGGAAATCGGCTCCGGTGACCGGCAAAGTCCGCCCGGTCACCGGGTCAACGGGTCAAGACCGGGTCAAATCAGCTTGGAACGAGTCAGCTTGGAGTCAGATCGAGTTAGAGCAATCAGTGAGTCAGGTGGTTCATCCCTGAGTCAGACTCAGCTGGGTGAGCTGATTGGCCAGGCCAGGCCAAGCCTTTGCACAAGCCAGTACTGTGGTGCACAAAGATGGTGCATCATCCCTTCTCTGCCATTTCTTCACAGCCTTGCACCTGCACTATAACAGCACCACCAGCTTACTTCCCTGCAACATCTTCTCCCTCCAGAAACAGCACCATACCCATTTTCTGTTATCATTACCTCCACATGAACCACAGCCACAGGCTTCATCACCTCTGGCCATTCAATCCCTGCAATCATTCATCCTCCATTTGTTGTCCTGATCACAGCTCATAAGCTATCTCAGCTGCAGCAACACACAGCATCCAACCTCAGCTCAGGCCCTTGTAATATCCTGTCTCATCTCAGGCAAAACCAATCACCAATTCCATCAATTGCCAGCTCCACCAGTCACTACTCCACCAGTGACTCACACCTGAACCTCTCGAGTCTTCCACTCCCTAGCTCGGCTTTTGCATTGCCTCACAAACTTGCCGAGTGCAGAGCTGCAGCTCTCCTAACACCGGCTCCAATTCCCGATCTGCAATTTAACAACACCAAAGATGACCACAACCCTATTTCAACCCGCCATCACAGACTCCTCTTGCCTTTGCCTTGCACCGGGTTCCCCTGTATTTGAGTTATACCTGCTCATTCCCTAACTTCAACAGCTATTGCATTGCAGCCATTCAGCCAGCCACTCTGCCATCAACTATAATTCCCCAGCATCAAGTCACATCCATTATAAAAACCAGAGTTGTAGCCTTATAATCCATTGCAGCTCCACCAGGTCATAACTCAAGACTCAGCTCCACTCTCACCTGCTATACTCCCTGAGTTCATCCACAAGAAATGCCATATTCTCGCACCTCTCTGCTATCTTTAGCTCAAGCCTTGTAGAGGCCAACAGCTTTAGCTCCATTTCCATAGCCTGCCTGCATCTCCACCTGCTCTGCAATCAACACAGCATTCATCTCTTCCCTGGCAAACAACACAACACTGCCATTGTTTCTCTATCTCAGTACCACCTCCACAAATCCACTAGCTCAAAACCCATTAGTTCTACCAACATGACTAGCTCTCACTGCCACTCAGACCACCACCTGCTCAACAGCATCATCCTCTCTGTAATCATCACAGCAACAGCCCTGAGTATATACTCACTGCTGCAACTCATCCCAAACTTGCAATCACCCTGTAACTTCAATCCAGAGTCACCCAGCCAAAGAACATTTCATCATTAACTCGATTGCACTACTTCATCTATTACCCGCACACTCCCATCCATTGTGACTCAACCCCATTCACCTCCATTACCAAAACCACAAACAACTCGAGTCTCCACTACTTCTGTGACAACACCCATTTCAATGCTCAAAACCCGACCATAGCATCCGGCCTCAGTGCACAACATCATAAAACACCCGCAATTTCTCCCGAGCCAAAACCATTTCCCATAACCTCACCGTAACACCAAAATCATTGTATTCCACAATGAAACCCATCTCGAACCACAAAGATCAAATCGAGAAATCCCATCATCTCACCGATTCAACAAATAAAACCCGTTCAATCTCGAGCCCGAAGACAAAATCTTCAAGGCCATTGAAGCCATGGGAGCAACCACCACCTTATGCATCGAACCCATCAAGCTCAATCACCTATCTCCATGAACCACCACAGCAAAAGCCCCATTCAAATCTCTATTTAATCTAATTTCTCGATCCCTCCAAAAATCTGACCAACACAATCCATAGAACCCTAACTCGAATCCCCAAATACAAATCATCCTTGTTCTTCACAATATCAGCATAACATCCCTCTCTTCATACCCACATCTTCAACTTCTTCGATTCAAATCCACCACAACTTTGTTCTTCAAGAACCCTAACCTAAATTCCATCGATCTCAGTAGCTCAGCTTCTCATCCATTTTCACCTGAGCCAAAATCGAAATTAAGCCGCCCCTTTTTCTCTGAGTTTCAGACAGCCTTGAATAAACACAGCCGCACAAATGATTGAGAAGGCATTTTTCTTGATTTTAGGTCTTAATAATGACAAGAATTGATATTGGCACCCAGTTGCTGATAAGGGCCACCTCCAATTATTTTGGCCTGTCGGTTCCAGATAACCGACAGCCTAATTCTCCATCCATCTGTCAGTTTTAGATAACTGACAATTCATTCTTCCGCTCCTTCGCCGCGTTTCAGCCTGCTCCACATATAGCTCGCCTGTGAGATTGACAATTTCGCCCTTTTTGCTCAAATTGGACAATTTCTTCTTCTTTCCCTCCGTGCGACTCCATTGCACCTGATAACTCAAAAGCAAACATAAGATACATAATTCACACGAAAAATAGCAAAGAAAGCATAAACTCTATATAGTAAATACGGTGTATTCTACACCTATCGATTCCCCACACTTAGACTTTGCTTGTCCTCGAGCAAATCAAACAAAACAATAAAATACAACAACTCCGTGTCGTCGAGGCTACGGTCACTTTTAGCATAAATAACAAGCCTTTAAACCACTAAGTGTCCCTAGTGGACGAGTTATAGTCTCGTGAAGGTTTACTAGAGATATACCTACAAAACCTATATTTCAAACTCCGTCTATTCGTGACAAATCAATGAATGAATCCAAATTGACTACAGGAGGAGGTACCTTGCAAATTCAATTCAATTATTAGTAAATAAACTCTAATTAGATAATCGAACAAGCCACAATACTCGGAAACTAACAAACCACAATCACAATGAAAAGATTAAGAAGATGGATAAAGATGTAGATGTTGGCGAATGTTCACAAGTGTTCGATGTTTCCCATATCATTCAAGGTCACTGCTAAGATGAACCTAATCCTATTGGATTGAGCTACTTAGTCTTTGAATGCTACATCAATCAATTGGCATATACAAAGGGAACCAAAAGTGACTTTATTCAACACAATAATAAAAATTTTTTTATATAAGATTGGATCAAATCGGATCCAATTTTTTTAGACGGCATGATTAGATCTTTTGGATCCAGCGCATGCTTCTTGTCGGCAAGTACATGATAGTTGCCTTGGATCCTGCATTCCACGCTTGTTTAGGCGACGGAGACAGGGACTACGTTTCACACATACTGCTATTCCCAAGTGTCTTTTTATTCCATTTTGGTCTAATTGGTCGGTCTTTTTTTTTTTTTTTTTTTTTTTTTTTCATAATTTTTTTCATTTTTTTTTTCTTTTTTTTTTTTTTTTTTTTTTCAAATTTTTTTTTTCTTTTTCTAGTAACTCAACCACTCTATTTCATCCTAGCAGTAATAACACGTCGATTTTTAGTGACCCACCAAAGCACTTAGAGAACAATAGATAAATATGGAAAAATAAAAATAGAATGTGATATGGTGATATTCCGAGATATGGTAACAACTATCATATAATTTGTGATTTCTGAGCTATGTTCGTCCCGTTTAGTTAATTGGTTCCTCAACTCCTGCATTCAAAATGGTTTCATCCACTAATGGTGTCATCCTAAAGGCACAAGTTCTAGATTTCGGAGTTCAAAAAGCACATATTTTTCTGATTTTTTTTTTTTTTCTGATTTTTTTTTTTTTTATTGAATCAAACTAAAACATATAAATGCTCCCCCACACTTAAACTTTACATTGTCCTCAATGTAAATTGAATCATCCAAAGTAAGTCAAGGTGGGAAATCCTAGCAAGAAAGCAGCAAAAACAAAGAAAAACTAAAAACAAGAAAAGAAATAAATACAAGATAAGAAATACTCATCGTTTGGGTTGCCTCCCAATTAGCGCTTGGTTTAAAGTCGTCAGCCCGACTATCTCCTTGCTTTCTATGACTCCTCCAGAGGGAGCACATCCACAAAGTTAACTCCTTCCACCACTTCGAAGTGAAGTTCTCATAATATGGTTTCAACCGGTGCCCATTAACTTTAAGTTCCTTCCTGTAGCTATGCTACGAATTTCCACCGCACCATGAGAAAACACATTAGTAACAATAAAAGGTCCGATCCATCGTGACCTTAATTTACCAAAATAATTGCAAGCGAGAATTAAACAAAAGCACTTTCTGCCCAATACAAAATTGTTTCCTAGAAATCATGTTATCATGGAATGCTTTCGTCTTTTCTTTGTAAATCCGTGAGCTTTCAAATGCATCATTGCGAAGCTCCTCTAGCTCTTGAAGTTGTAACTTCCTTTGCTTTCCAGCCCCATCCATCTCCATGTTGCATTGTTTAATAGCCCAAAACGCCTTATGCTCAATTTCCACGGGTAAGTGACAAGGTTTACCATACACAAGCCTAAAAGGAGACATTCCAATAGGTGTTTTATATGCGGTTCTATACGCCCACAAAGCATCATTGAGTCGCATGCTCCAATCCTTCCTTGTTGGGTTCACCGTCTTCTCAAGTATGGATTTCACCTCCCGGTTAGACACCTCGGCTTGTCCATTGGTTTGGGGATGATAATGTGTTGCAATCTTATGCGACACATTGTACTTCCTTAACAAGCTTTGCAAGAACCTGTTTTTGAAGTGAGAACCCCCATCGCTAATTATGGCTCTTGGAATTCCAAACCTTGCAAAAATATTAGCTTGCACAAAATCTGAAACAACTTTAGAATCATTAGTTGGGGTGGCTTTAGCTTCCACCCATTTCGAGACATAATCAACCGCAAGTAAGATATAAAAATTCCCATGGGAGTTGACAAAAGGCCCCATAAAATCAATACCCCATACATCAAAAACTTCAATAAATTGAATAAAAGTTTGTGGAATTTGATTTCGGACACCTAGATTGACGGTTCTTTGACACCTATCACAAGTTGTACAAAATATATGCGCATCCTTAAACAAAGTTGGCCAATAAAAACCACTTTCAAGTACCTTGTGCGCGGTTCTCTTACTCCCAAAATGTCCTCCGCAAGCATAAGAGTGACAAAAAGACAAGATAGAGTTAAATTCAGATTCGGGCACGCACCTTCGTATTACTTGGTCACTACCATGTTTCCATAAGTATGGATCATCCCATATGTATTGGTTCCCTAACCTCTTAAGTTTGTCCCTCTCAAGACGAGACAAGTTACGTGGGATTTGTTTAGTTACCAAGTAATTCACAATATCGTATACCATGGTTCTCCAAAGGCAATTGAAAATAGTTGCTCATCCTAGAAGCTTTCACGCAATGGGATAGCTTCCTTGTCCACAACAAGACGGCTCAAGTGATCCATGCAACGGTGTTCTCAATGCCTTTCTTGTCCTTGATTTCAATATCAAACTCTTGTAGAAGTAGAATCCATCGTATGAGCCTTGGTTTCGCTTCTTTCTTCATTAGTAAGTACCTAAGAGCTGCATGGTCAGAAAAGACAACAACTTTTGTACCAATTAGATAAGAGCGAAATTTCTCCAATGCAAATACAATAGCTAAAAACTCTTTTCAAAGTGGTTGTGTAGTTTTGTTGAGCCTCATTTAACGTTCTAGAAGCATAATAGATAGCATGAGGAAGCCTCCCACACGTTGCCCAAGCACCGCACCAACCGTGCATAATCACTAGCATCACACATGAGTTCAAACGGCTTACTCCAATCCGGTGGTTTAATGATAGGGCTGAGATCAAAAGTTCTTTCAAACGATTGAATGCCGCCATACATTTCTCATCAAAGTTAAAAACCACATCTTTTTGCAATAAGTTACATAGTGGTGACGCTATTTTGGAAAAGTCCTTGATGAACCTGCGATAGAAACCTGCATGACCAAGAAAAGAACGTATCTCCCTCACCGTAGTGGGAGGGGTTAGAGCACTAATAAGGTCTATCTTAGATTTATCAACTTCCAAACCTTTAGAAGATATAATATGGCCTAAAACTATGCCATGAGTTACCATGAAATGGCACTTCTCCCAATTTAGCACAAGATTTGTTTCAACACATCGTTCAAGGATTAGAGACAAGTTGTTCAAGCAAAGGTCAAAAGAATCACCAAAGACACTAAAGTCATCCATGAACACTTCGATTATGTTTTCAACATATTCTCAAAAGATACTTACCATACACCTTTGAAAAGTAGCCGGAGCATTGCATAGGCCAAAAGGCATCCTTCTATAAGCAAAAGTACCGAAAGGACAAGTGAAAGTGGTTTTCTCTTGGTCCTCCTGCTATCACAATCTGATTATAACCTGAATAGCCATCAAGAAAGCAATAGTATGAGTGTCCACTAAACGTTCAAGCATTTGATCAATAAAAGGTAAAGGAAAGTGATCTTTTCTAGTGGTGGCATTCAATTTTCTATAATCAATACAAACCCTCCAACCGGTTTGCACACGAGTTGGGACAAGTTCATTCTTATCATTCTCCACCACCGTTACTCCCGATTTCTTTGGTACTACAAAATTTGATCGGTTGTCACCCGGTCAAAAATAATTTCATTTTCTTGCTTCACTAAAATAAAGTAGTATGCAATAAGAAAGAGTTCGTATCCACAAGAGAGGCTTATGTTGTTATGCAAATTTTCGGTTTCTTAGTAACCAAGGGGGATGTTGATGTTTCAAAGCAATAAAAATAAATTGAAAGCAAAGTAATAATAAAATTTATCAATAAGGAGAAAGTATTGGTCACGGGATAGTTTCATTCACAAACTCGAATTATCAACAATGACTAGAATTGAAATTTTAATCTCTCATTTACTAAAGTCCTAGGATACCTTGATCGCAAGAGTATCCCGCTAATTCCCTGATTTCATCACAACCACATTAAAAGATGCATATGTGAATTCTTTCTAGAAAGCAACCTAAAGTGTAAAAGCACAATTAAGTTTAACTCCCTAAAAGCAATAAGTTTTCTGAATAAGACTAATCAAGGTAACCAAAATGTGTAAAAGCACTAATTCGATTTAACCTAAGTTACGATTCATATGTGACTAGTAGGATATATCACTACAAGCACTACCCATATTTATGCTACTCAAAATCGGGGATAGACAACGTTTTTAGATTGAAAACCCTAATATAGCTCTAGATATGAAAGTAGATCGGATTGATTCCGGACTCAACCAAACAAACTATCAAATCATATATCAATATTAACAATGAATCATAAACAATAAACTTGAGACAAAACTAATTCATTGAATCAAAACTTATTTGTGAAATCCACTTATTATCCCATAACCAATAATAGGTATTTAGCTACTCATAGTATTTTGATTCAACATAATTATTATCAAAAATAAAATGAAGAACATGTAAAATAAAATGGAAGCAAACCCTAGTAGAATCGCTCTCCTCCAAAACACCAGTAGAAAAATACGTGATTGATTCACCTCAAAAGAATAGAAACTCTTCCTTTTATAGCTTTTCCAACTTTCCAAAATTAGGTCTTCAAAGCCCAAAGTCCAATAGTTGAGAATCCACCAAGCCCACCAGGATGAGAAACCCGTGTAGAAAATACGCCCCGAAAACGGTCGCCGGAATCCTGGTATTATGGCCGGAAATCGTGGGAGAGTCGCCGAAATCGGCTCGGTGATGGCCAAAGTCCGCCTTGGCCACCGGTCAACGGGTCAAGACCCGGGTCAAATCAGCTTGGAACGCAGTCGGCTGGAGTCGGATCGAGTTAGAGCAATCGGTGAGTCGGTGGTTCATCCACGAGTCGACTTCAGTGGGTGAGCTGATTGGCCAGGCCAGGCCAAGCCTTTGAACAAGCCAGTACTGTGGTGCACAAAGATGGTGCATCATCCCTTCTCTGCCATTTCTTCACAGCCTTGCACCTGCACTATAACAGCACCACCAGCTTACTTCCCTGCAACATCTTCTCCCTCCAGAAACAGCACCATACCCATTTTCTGTTATCATTACCTCCACCTGAACCACAGCCACAGGCTTCATCACCTCTGGCCATTCAATCCCTGCAATCATTCATCCTCCATTTGTTGTCCTGATCACAGCTCATAAG
This sequence comes from Papaver armeniacum, assembly GCA_023531295.1. NCBI lineage: Eukaryota > Viridiplantae > Streptophyta > Magnoliopsida > Ranunculales > Papaveraceae > Papaver > Papaver armeniacum. The sequence goes on along the minus strand of JAJJWW010007806.1, from coordinate 86,245 downwards.
CTATCTCAGCTGCAGCAACACACAGCATCCAACCTCAGCTCGAGGCCCTTGTAATATCCCCCGTCTCATCTCGAGCAAAACCAATCACCAATTCCATCAATTGCCGGCTCCACCGGTCACTACTCCACCAGCGAAGCTCACACCTCGAACCTCCGAGTCTTCCACTCCCTAGCTCGACTTTTGCATTGCCTCACAAACTTGCCGATTGCTCGAGCTGCAGCTCTAACACCAGCTCAATTCCACGATCTGCAATTTAACAACACCAAAGACAGCCACAACCCTATTTCAACTTTGCCATCAAAGACTCCTCTTGCGGCTTTGCCTTTGGTTCCCTGTATTTGAGTTATACCTGCTCATTCCCTAACTTCAACAGCTATTGCATTGCAGCCATTCAGCCAGCCACTCTTCCATCAACTATAATTCCCCAGCATCAAGTCACAGCCATTATAAAAACCAGAGTTGTAGCCTTATAATCCATTGCAGCTCCACCGGTCATAACTCAAGACTCGACTCCACTCTCACCCTTTATACTCCCCGAGTTCATCCACAAGAAATGCCATATTCGCACCTCTCTCGCTATCTTTAGCTCAAGCCTTGTCGAAGCAACGGACTTTAGCTCCATTTCCATAGCCGCCTGCGCATCTCCACCGCTTTCGCAATCAACACAACATTCATCTCTTCCACTGGCAAACAACACAACACCGCCATTGTTTCTCTATCTCAAGTACCACCTCCACAAATCCACTAGCTCAAAACCCATTAGTTCTACCAACATGACTAGCTCTCGGTACCACTCAGGACCACCACCGCTCAAAGACATCATCCTCTCTGTAGTCATCACAAAGAATGCGCCACGAGTATATACTCACTGCTGCAACTCATCCCAAACTTGCAATCACCCTGTAACTTCAATCCAGAGTCACCCAGCCAAAGAACATTTCATCAGCTAACTCAGTGCACTACTTCATCTATTACCTGCCACTCCCATCTGTTGCAGCTCAACCCCATTCACCTCCATTACAAAAACCACAAACAACCTGAGTCTCCACTACTTCCTGTGACAACACCCATTTCAATGCTCAAAACCCAGCCATAGCATCTGGCCTCAGCTGCACAACATCATAAAACACCTGCAATTTCTCCTGAGCCAAAACCATTTCCCATAACCTCACTGCAACACCAAAATCATTGTATTCCACAATGAAACCCATCTCGAACCACAGCATCAAATCGAGAAATCCCATCATCTCACTGATTCAACAGCTGCAAAACCCGTTCAATCTCAGGCCAGCACAAAATCTTCAAGGCCATTGAAGCCATGGGAGCAACCACCACCTTATGCATCAGAACCCATCAAGCTCAATCACCTATCTCCATGAACCACCACAGCAAAGCCCCATTCAAATCTCTATTTAATCTAATTTCTCGATCCCTCCAGCAAATCCGCAGCCAACACAATCCATAGAACCCTAACTCAGAATCCCCAAATACAAATCATCCTTGTTCTTCACAATATCAGCATAACATCCCTCTCTTCATACCCACATCTTCAACTTCTTCGATTCAAATCCACCACAACTTTGTTCTTCAAGAACCCTAACCTAAATTCCATCGATCTCGTAGCTAAACTCATCCATTTTCACCTGAGCCAAAATCGAAATTAAGCCGCCCCTTTTTCTCTGAGTTTCAGACAACCTTGAATAAACACAGCCGCACAAATGATTGAGAAGGAATTTTTCTTAATTTTAGGTCTTAATAATGACAAGAATTGATATTGGCACCCAGTTGCTGATAAGGGCCACCTCCAATTATTTTGGCCTGTCGGTTCCAGATAACCGACAGCCTAATTCTCCATCCATCTGTCAGTTTTAGATAACTGACAATTCATTCTTCCGCTCCTTCGCCGCGTTTCACCGCTCCACATATAGCTCTTTTGTGAGATTGACAATTTCGCCCTTTTTGCTCAAATTGGACAATTTCTTCTTCTTTCCCTCCCAAATCGACTCCATTGCACCTGATAACTCAAAAGCAAACATAAGATACATAATTCACACGAAAAATAGCAAAGAAAGCATAAACTCTATATAGTAAATACGGTGTATTCTACACCTATCAGACATCTTCACGGGATTTTCCCAAACACCTCAACAAAGACAAGCTGCTATAGATGCCGCACCAGCCGGGGAAGTCAGAATACAAATTGAAGCTGCATGCGAGGTAGCAGCTGATTATGATGACTTGCAACCTGAAAACTTGATTCCAAGCTTTGACGTCAGAAGATTCCGCGTTTCCACCCTCGACAACAAGCCACCGATGTCCAGCCTATACCTATGGGTAATTGTTGTCATTGTTTTTGTAAGTGCTGGCCTAATGATTGGCCTCATTATTCGTGACTTGTTGATAAAATATTCTCCAGGTGCCCCAAGACCTTCAGGTCCTCCATAGTAAGTAGAAACAAAGTGTTGAATGGTAATTTATCACTGAATGTTGTAATGAAAAGTGAAAAAGTAGGAACAGAGAGTTGAAATGTTGTGATGAAAGGTGAAAAAGTAGAAGAACAAAAGTAGGGAAAAGTTCTATTTCAAAAAGTTGTAATCAATCTGTCATTCTAAAAAGTTGTCATTGTCATTCTAAAAAAGTTCAATGTTGTCATTAAATGAGTTTTTGATTTTTTATATCCAAAATCACATTCATGTTTATGTAAAAACGGGAGATCTAATTGCTTTTGTTGATTTCAGGAAATGTTCGAGTTTCATAACCTTCCACAAGTTCATGGCTTTCCAAAGGTTATGGGTGTTCTTACACATCTTGACGAGTTCGAAGATGAAACAAAGCGGAATGAACCCGTAAAGCGTCTAAAGGATCATTTTTGCACTAAAATAATATATCAAGCTGCAACAATATACAATTTGTCTGGTCTTGATCACAACTTGTAAGTTTCTTTTGCAAAGTTGCTTCTTGTAATTCACGCGCCTATCTTGTAGCATTTACTCGTTTAGTGATAATGTTTTCCCTTACATTAAATCGACGAGCTTACTATCTCCAGTTTCTTATCCACTCCATGATTATGACAGGTACAAAATGCGGGAAGTACAGAAACTGGCGGAAGACATATGGATGCTCCAATTCCGTACATCTTCATGGCGAGCGGCACATCCTTATGTGCCGGTAGACCGTTTCGAAGATGTTACTCCTCCAGAGAAAGTGCAGAATGATGCAAATTGCAATAGAAACATAACTCTCTATGGTTATCTTCGAGGTTCTATGTTATCTTAATATTGTAATATTAAGCTAAGGTACTTCCTTAAATTAGGTTAATTAATGCTAGTTTCTCATATCTCAATATCCTACATCCATGAGACACTAGTCGTTCCAGGAGCTAGATGATTTCCTTCATGAACCTATTCTTGTTCTGTGACCTTGTCATAATGTAAATGATTTTTTGTCGAGTTTTTTAAGAAGATGATATCTCGCTTATTAGATCATTAATAGAGTAACAAGGTCTGGTGTATTCAAAATAAGAAGAAAAAACAGACTTGTTTCGCAGCGAGCAAAGATGCCTCACCCCTCTTTGAAATTTTTTACGCATGCATTCTCGGAGGGAAAACGGAATCTTGAAAAGCAGACCACGTAAAACTGATCAAGGAGAAGAGCAAAGACGACAAGGATTGGATATGTAAAACTTATCTTCCCGAGGAATTGATAATTGAAAGTATTTTGGACAGATTACCAGCCAACTCTCGCTTTCTTTGTTGCGTCAATAAGTCATGGTACGATGATTCAAGATTTTCTCGATTCACAATATTCGTAACAAAAATAAAATATCTCTAGTCTTTGATCTACTTAATAATGTATGGAGAGGTGGCAAGGGAGCCATTTACTTGTTCATTTATTAGGACGACAAAAAGGCCATGGTTTTAGAATTCTCTCAGTCTAGTACGTATCAACACTATATATGAAATAAAGAGGTTTTTGCAATGGTTTAGCTTGCAAAAGCTGGTCAAGAAAAGTCAATTTAATGTAACAAGGACCACGGGGAAGCATGGAAGACTCAACACCAAAATACATATTGACACAAGTGGCAAAATACCCTTTTTGGTTGCAATACAAAATAACCAAAAGGGTATTTTGCCACCTGTGTCAATATGTATTTTGGTGTTGAGTCTTCTATGCTTCCCTGGTTCTTGTTGCAATAAATTGACTTTTATTGACTCACCTTTACATGCTTTCCCATCGGACGAAATCTTTTCTTGTACGCACTTTGTTATTAGACTATTGAACAACTTGTGGTGTATAAAATTTTCCTGTCTCCAATTATTTTGTTCTATTTATTTTTCATACAGCCATGCTTTAGTACGACAAACTGTGATCTCTTAAACCTCACTTGAATCTTGTTTTGTTTAATGCTGGAGTTGCTTCACTCTGGAACACTTCATATCTTTGACCAATTGTAACTCGCTTTTCTGCAAGAGACAAAAGCTTCGGGCGGATGAGCTAATGAAGTTCTCTAAAGACTAACCGATGCATACATAATACACCAAGAGACTCCTTGAAATCAACAAAGAAGGGGTATGTATGCCTTATAAACCCTTATGTACCTTAAAGTCACCATTCTTCTTTGTGGTTTTATGTTCTTTGGTTATGTAACATGCAAGATTGATGTCATTTCGGAGCCGACGGAGATTACGGGGCAGCAAAGTGATGCTTAGACATGCTTCACCTGCACTGCGGTGTTATTCTTGGGGGTGCAGTGAGAAATGGCTGGTGTTGAAAATGCTTTAAGAAAGCAAATCCGAGTAAGAAGGCGCTCAACAATGCTAGGGCAACAGATTGTGGGCTGTTCGTAAAATGAGACAGCTTCAAAGAAGTTGCTCTTGACCGTGGCATCCCATGGAGAACTATGGAAGTGAGGGATTGTTCCATCTTTGGGTCTTGTGTCCTTGTAAAGGAGCGCTCATTTTTTTCTTTTTGCAAGTATTCTGTTGAGATCAAAGCTAAAACAACTAGTTATACTAGAGATGATGCATAAACTGTTGTTTGTAAACTCGAATCGAGATGAGATGGAATTGAATTCATGTTTAGTTTCTCTTTTGTGACACCGGGATACTTATGGATGATTCATTTGATCATTTTCTAGTATTTGATAGTGTGTTATATTTTTGTCATATAAGGTTCTACACGGATTTTTGACAGACATCGCAGTTGTTATCAAGAAAGGGAAATCTCCAGAACCGGACAAGAAACAATTACAGTTTTCTCGAGGTTGAGCCAATTACAGGCTTATCATCATTAGTATAACTTGGTGAAACTAAAATGTCAAGAAATAGGAAGAGCCTATCTTTAGTCATACTTATCAGAATCTATAATTTTTCATTTTTGTTCTTTAATGTAACAAGGACCCTGGGGGAAGCATGCACCAAAATACATATTGACACAGAGGTGGCAAAATACCCTTTTCTGAAATAACATCACTCTTGTTTTCAAAGAAAACCCTACTTGTCCAATCTCTCAAAAGAGGTTGGAAAAGCCCACTATTTTTATTTTCAAAAAAAAAAGAGGAGAAAACCACTTTTCAAACGGCTACAATTTATTTTGAAAAAAAAACAGAAGAAAAAGCTTTTCTCTAACGGCAGGATTTTATTTTCAAAAAAAAAGGAAAAAACTTTTTAGCTGGATTCTCAAACGGCTATTATTCCTTAATGCCTATAAAAACCGCTCCAATTTGTGAACAGTCTCACACATCTCTTTTCAAATCTCTTCTCATTTGATTTCTAGATCTCTAAACAACAAACATGTAAGTTCATGTTCTTAAATTCTTTGAGTTAATTTTAATGATCAAATTGGGTGAGTAGAAAAATGTCTCAAAATCTTATTCATGATTTTGAGACTCTCTCAACTCAAACATTTTTAGAAAAGTTGTTATGTTTTTCATTTTTGAATTTCCTCTCAAATCTAAATTATTGATTATGAGAGGAACTCAACAATCAACCTATTTGGGGTTCAAAATTTGTTTTTCTATTTTAATTTTTGATGGTATTTGTTTGTCTCAAGTTCAATAATTGGTTTGAGAATCAACTTATCAAAAATAAATTTTTGATCTTTATACCTTCTTTTTTTTTCTTTAATATAAGCATTAAGTTTCATGTTTGTAGTTTTTTTTATAGCCTTGATTTCTGAAATATTCTTAGGGTTTGTGTTTACACAAGCATTCTTCTCCGATCTAAATATCTATGTCTAAACACATGATCTAAAATGTAAGTTGATCATGTTCTTCAATTTTAGTGATGAGTTTTAAGATCAAATTGGGTTAGTAGAAAGATGTCTCAAAATCTTTTTCATGATTTTGAGACTCTCTCAACTCAAACATTTTTAGAAAAGTTCTTATGTTTTTCATTTTTGAATTTCCTCTCAAATCTAATTTATTGATTATGAGAGGAACTCAACAATCAACCTATTTGGGGTTCAAAATTTATTTTTCTATTTTAATTTTTGATGGTATTTGTTTGTCTTAAGTTCAATAATTGGTTTGAGAATCAACTTATCAAAAATAAATTTTTGATCTTTATACCTTCTTTTTTTTCTTTAATATAAGCATTAAGTTTCATGTTTGTAGTTGTTTTTATAGCCTTGATTTCTGAAATATTTTTAGGGTTTGTGTTTACACAAGCATTCTTCTCCGATCTAAATATCTATGTCTAAACACATGATCTAAAATGTAAATTGATCATGTTCTTCAATTTTAGTGATGAGTTTTAAGATCAAATTGGGTTAGTAGAAAGATGTCTCAAAATCTTTTTCATGATTTTGAGACTCTCTCAACTCAAACATTTTTAGAAAAGTTGTTATGTTTTTCATTTTTGAATTTCCTCTCAAATCTAAATTATTGATTATGAGAGGAACTCAACAATCAACCTATTTGGGGTTCAAAATTTGTTTTTCTATTTTAATTTTTGATGGTATTTGTTTGTCTCAAGTTCAATAATTGGTTTGAGAATCAACTTATCAAAAATAAATTTTTGATCTTTATACCTTCTTTTTTTTCTTTAATATAAGCATTAAGTTTCATGTTTGTAGTTGTTTTCATAGCCTTGATTTCTGAAATATTTTTAGGGTTTGTGTCTACACAAGCATTCTTCTCCGATCTAAATATCTATGTCTAAACACATGAGCTCATACGACTCTATATTGTTATAATTAGAGTATTGCGCTCAAAGGTTTATAAAGAGTTGATTTGGTTTTAGGTTATGAAACTTTTTTTTAATTTTTTTTTTTTTGGGAAATTTGTTACTTATACTAGCGTTGATTTGTTATAGGGATCCTTTATCACCGGATACTTTGTCAACTCGACTCAATGATTTGAACACCACGGTAACAAATCTTCGCAATGATGTAACTACTCTAAACTCAACTCTAGTCGGTACCAGAGGGTTTATTGTCCTCAATCAAATAAGAGCACGGGAAGAAGTCAATCGGCTGACTGTTATTAAAGGAAATGCGAACATCCTAAACAACCGGGTAACCAATGTTGAAGGCAGTGCCGCAACTATAGGAGCTGCTGTGGATAACATTGTCCGAGGTATAACAAGTTTTGGGGCTAGTATGAATGATGCTCCGGGACCTGCCGGTACTTTCTTGGGTAGGTAAAAAGAGGTGAAAAAAACTGTGATCAAAGAAAGGGATGAAGTCATGGACGGGTATGATAAGGCAATTAATAGGCTCGATCCTATTCATTATGCTGCTCTCACGGTAGTAGTCGTATTATTCGCCTTCAACGTTTGGTTCTACACACATGCCGGATGCCGGGGAGGAAATGAAGCCGATCGAATTCGGGTCAAGAGTGGGATTGGTTGTATTGGTTACCACAATCTTTTTGGGTTTTATGAGGTTGCTTTTCAGCAAGGTTAGTCACATCCGTAGACAGTTCGAAGCATCTAGAAGACGGTTTCAAGAGTTGTCCGACATCTTCACGGGACTTTCCCAAACACCTCAACAAAGACAAGCTGCTATAGATGCCGCACCAGCCGGGGAAGTCAGAATACAAATTGAAGCTGCATGCGAGGTAGCAGCTGATTATGATGACTTGCAACCTGAAAACAACAAGCCACCGATGTCCAGCCTATACCTATGGGTAATTGTTGTCATTGTTTTTGTAAGTGCTGGCCTAATGATTGGGCTCATTATTCGTGACTTGTTGATAAAGGATTCTCCAGGTGCCCCAAGTCCTTCAGGTCCTCCATAGTAAGTAGAAACAAAGTGTTGAATGGTAATTTATCACTGAATGTTGTAATGAAAAGTGAAAAAGTAGGAACAAAGAGTTGAAATGTTGTGATGAAAGGTGAAAAAGTAGAAGAACAAAAGTAGGGAAAGGTTCTATTTCAAAAAGTTGTAATCAATCTGTCATTCTAAATCATTCTAAAAAGTTGTCATTGTCATTCTGAAAAAGTTCAATTTTGTCATTAAATGAGAGTTTTTGATTTTTTAAGATTTATGTTTAGTAAAGGGTAAAACAGTCTTTTCAATATCGGATTAATACGCCCCTCAAAAAAATTGGGGTGGAAATAAAATATCATGGCCCCCAATTAAAATGTCTGGCCCCAATCAAATGAGGAAAATTAACCTTACAAAAAAAAACTTCCACCAGGGGAGAGTGAAATAGAATAAGAACTAGCTCTCAGGATCCAGTTCCAAAGCTCTCTTCTCAGTAACAATTACCCTAGGCAAAAACTTGAAAAAAAATTAACGAAGTTAATGGATTAAGAGCTTAGCGTAGCTGACATTGATTCTAGAGGACTATGACGACAAAAAGAAAAATGAAGGCATATGAATCACATACACCTATTTCGCATACTTACAATTAGATGATGTTCCCTGCAATTCTCAAATGATCCAAATTGTATCGCATATGAATCACTATTTAATCCTTAAAAGTTGTATGTGTTCTTATTTCATCTTCCATCTAAAAGCTATCAATTTGAGTAAAACTCATTCAATCGCTTACCTTTGGAATGAGTACCAATATACTGCCAATATAGTATGCGATAGATTAAAAGCTCTCTTCTCATAGATTAAAAGCTATCAAGTAGGACCCTTGAGTACCAATATACTGCCAGTCCGAAATGCACTTGTTCTCCGTTGCTTTACGATTCCATCTGTCAGTAAGTACAAAATGACACCCATGAGCTCCACTGATTCAAAATTGGAAACTGCTGAATGGCAACAAAAACAGCAAGTACAAAATGATGGAATTTTACTGGAATTTCCGATGGCCCATAAATACCATAATATCGATCCATGATTGTAAGCCGTTGAGAAGGGAGTCAATATATTAAAGTTAAAGTTTCAATAAAAGAGTTTTCCAAACAAGATTTTGATTGAATATACCCGGAAAAAAAGCACGTTTAGCAAGACTGTTGCACCTACTGCAAGCCCGGCAAGTTCTCCTCCAGATGAAAACAAAATAATGCAGTAAACCACTATATACTTGATTCAATTTGATACAGAATTCTGATTTTCATTTAAGTTGAGAACTAGGATAATACTATATGTTTACGAAGTCTATCTACTCTTCTATAATACAAAGCATAATACACGAAACAGGGTTCTACGTGTGAAAATGAAGACCATTTTTGTTCTTTCTTTTATATTAGGATTGACATGTGAAAACAGTGATGTTTGACTAATACAGGTAAAGTAGGAAGTTTGGTATGAATACATACATTCTTGATAAGTATGAAATCGGTGCCTTTATTTTAAAAACTTGTGTTCACATCAATACAAAATGTAACTTCTAATGCAAGTGAATATTACAGTGGAGTAAAAAAGTACTTACTGCACGATTATCAGTGGCGACACCAGATATCACAAACATGAGGTAAAAGGTGATGATAAATTCAAGAACCCCAGCTTCAAGGTCTGATCCAGTGGGTAAGCTACCGCAGAAAAGCTCTTGTTTCCCTCCTCCAAATATCAGTTTTAAGGTTCCACTTGCTAATGTTGATCCCAGGACCTGACAAATTATATATGCTGGTACCTACAGAACAGACAATCATAATTATATAACCAACTTCATAAGAAATTTCTGTTAACAATGTATAGCTAAAATCTTGTTAACACTACTTAATCCTTAAGAGGTGTACTATCGAGTTCTTATTTCACCTTCCATCTAAAAGCTACCAATTAAAGCAACATTCACTCAAACGCTCAACTTTGGAGTGTTACCGGTTATAAAGACAGGACCTTTGAGTACCAACATACTGCCAGCCAATACTCCTTCCTCTAAAATGCAGTTGTTCCCCTTGATGTTGCCTCAAGAAAATACCATTGGCCATTGTTTTACGATTCATCTGTCAGTAACGAAGATTTGGTACAATAAATTTACTTACTGCATGAAAATTGGAAACTGATGAATGGCAACAAAAGCCACAAGTATAAATGATGGGATTTTACTGGAATTTAGATGGCCCATAAATACCATAAAAGTAAAACCAAATATCGATCCATGACTTCTGGTAATGGATGATTGTAAGCCGTTGAGAAGAGAGCGAAGTCATTTTGGTCCCAAAATGTCACCAGACCGTACTTAACCGTAGAAAAGCTCCTGTTTCCCTCCTCCAAATATCAGTTTTAAGGTTCCACTTGCAAATGTTGATCCCAGGACCTGACAAATGATATATGCTGGTACCTACAGAACAGAAATTCATAATTATATAACCAACTTCATAAGAAATTTCTGTTAACAAAACAAAAACATACACAAAATGAACTAGGATCCATGAATTCAGTTTTCAACTTCCCACTAAATTCTGTTAGTACTAAATCAAAAACGTGGTCGCACGCTGATTCTCAATTCAAGTAATACAGTCAATTAGACCCAAGTTAGATGAGGGTCTATATACTTACTGTGGAAACATGTGGTGTGTGTGTGTGGGGGGGGGGTGGGGGTGGGGGTGGGGGGGGGGGTGAACTCAATACAATGTATAGGCATATAGCTAAAATCTTCAAAATCTATCAAAACCTTCTACTTTAAACAGGAAAGTAGGTTATACATACCAACAACATCTGGGAAGGTCAGATAGTAACTAAACCATCTGAACCACCAAGCATAAACGGTGCCCAAGCCCAATCAGCCCGGAGTTTTTAACTCCACTGTATTGATGGTTATTGGTCATCTACCGATATCTAGCAGTTTAATTACACTCTCCAATCAGGATAGTTTCAGGTTCTAATGATAAATGCTAGAACTGGTAATAAATTAAATGGTAGCTAACCTGAATGCATCTTGAAGCTCTCAGGATTCAGATTCAAACCATTGAAAAAAGCATCTGCCGCATCCAAGATTATCAAAGAGGATTTTTAAATAAAAAATAAGTGAAGAAAATTAATGGACAAGGAAACATTAACGAATGTGTACATTTAGCAGTTTGAGCGCTACACCTGCCCTGAAAAACGCCTTAGACCAGCATGGTCTTTCCAGCAAGCATCGACTAGTATCTTCAAAAGCAAGTTCTCCTTTATTTAAATACACATAGCACAAACTCTTGTTGGATACCAAAGCTGCATCACAAGGTTTCATGTTGAGAGCCTGAAAAACAAATCACTGGATCGATCAACCCATCAATTGGAGGAAAAAATACAGAAGACAGCTTGAAAGAAGGAGATTAAGAACCAGCAAATCTTTAAAATCAATTTCCAAATTTGAGAATTGCAAACACAATGTGAAAATTGTGGATGTCAGTGGTTACCCATTTCAACTCCACTACAGGAGAAACAAGTTCCTCTGCATAGGATTTACACTATGCAAAAACTTTAAAAAATCAACTAAGATGTACAGTTAGTTAAGTTTTTAACTCCACTGTATTGATGGTTATTGGTCATCTACCGATATCTAGCAGTTTAATTACACTCTCCAATCAGGATAGTTTCAGGTTCTAATGATAAATGCTAGAACTGGTAATAAATTAAATGGTAGCTAACCTGAATGCATCTTGAAGCTCTCAGGATTCAGATTCAAACCATTGAAAAAGCATCTGCCGCATCCAAGATTATCAAAGAGGATTTTTAAATAAAAAATAAGTGAAGAAAATTAATGGACAAGGAAACATTAACGAATGTGTACATTTAGCAGTTTGAGCGCTACACCTGCCCTGAAAACGCCTTAGACCAGCATGGTCTTTCCAGCAAGCATCGACTAGTATCTTCAAAAGCAAGTTCTCCTTTATTTAAATACACATAGCACAAACTCTTGTTGGATACCAAAGCTGCATCACAAGGTTTCATGTTGAGAGCCTGAAAAACAAATCACTGGATCGATCAACCCATCAATTGGAGGAAAAAAATACAGAAGACAGCTTGAAAGAAGGAGATTAAGAACCAGCAAATCTTTAAAATCAATTTCCAAATTTGAGAATTGCAAACACAATGTGAAAATTGTGGATGTCAGTGGTTACCCATTTCAACTCCACTACAGGAGAAACAAGTTCCTCTGCATAGGATTTACACTATGCAAAAACTTTAAAAAATCAACTAAGATGTACAGTTAGTTAAGTTGTTTACGGATTAAGCTTAGGTGACACTGGTTCAAGAGGAACGGAGAAGCTCTCTTTCTTGTGTAAAATGGTGTAGATGAGACGAAAAAAAGACACTGTTCTAAAATCTGATCGTAGATTTTGAAATAAGCATATACAAGGATCAGCATGGAAACATATATTTATGACAAAAAGAAAAATGAAGGCTTGTGCCCTATTACATTCCTACATCATGATTTGGCATACTTACACTTCTAGCATAAATGTAGGTGTTCCCTGCAATTCTCAAATGACCCAAATTGTATCGCATATGATGTTATGAATGCTTAAAAATCACTATTTAATCCTTAAAAGGTGTATGAGTTCTTATTTCATCTTCCATCTAAAAGCTATCAATTTGAGTAAAACTCATTCAAACGCTTAACTTTGGAGTGTTACCAGTTAAAAAAAAAGGACCTTTGAGTACCAATTTTCCTCGAGAGAATACTTTGTTGCTTTACTATTTATCTGTCAGTAAGGAAGATTTAGTAAAATAAATTTACCTGAAAACTTACTAGACATCATGAAAATTGGAAACTGCTAATGGCAACAAAAACAGCAAGTATAAAATGATGGAATTTTACTGGAATTTCAGATGGCCCATAAATACCATAAAAACTAATATATCGATCCATGACTTGTGGTAATGGATGATTGTAAGCCGTTGAGAAGAGAGTGACCGTACAAAACCTCAAAAGAAATACACTACACAATATATTTACCTTCTTTGTGAACTTCTTAGAATTTACATGCTTCAATATCCATTTATGCTCCAGTCAACATATGATTGAATAGGAGAAAATAAGAATCTCAACCCCGGACGATCACAAATAATCGCTGCGACTTCTATTTGCTTTAATCCAGCTGTGACAAGAAAAAGTCAGAACTTTCATAACCGAACCGACCATAAACGGTGGTCGGTTCGGTTATTGGTCATCTACCGATAAACGGTGCCCAAGCATAAACGGTGGTCGGTTCGGTTATTGGTCACCAAGCATAAACGGTGCCCAAGCCCAATCAGCCCGGAGTTTTTAACTCCACTGTATTGATGGTTATTGGTCATCTACCGATATCTAGCAGTTTAATTACACTCTCCAATCAGGATAGTTTCAGGTTCTAATGATAAATGCTAGAACTGGTAATAAATTAAATGGTAGCTAACCTGAATGCATCTTGAAGCTCTCAGGATTCAGATTCAAACCATTGAAAAAAGCATCTGCCGCACCCAAGATTATCAAAGAGGATTTTTAAATAAAAAATAAGTGAAGAAAATTAATGGACAAGGAAACATTAACGAATGTGTACATTTAGCAGTTTGAGCGCTACACCTGCCCTGAAAAACGCCTTAGACCAGCATGGTCTTTCCAGCAAGCATCGACTAGTATCTTCAAAAGCAAGATCTCCTTTATTTAAATACACATAGCACAAACTCTTGTTGGATACCAAAGCTGCATCACAAGGTTTCATGTTGAGAGCCTGAAAAACAAATCACTGGATCGATCAACCCATCAATTGGAGGAAAAAAATACAGAAGACAGCTTGAAAGAAAGAGATTAAGAACCAGCAAATCTTTAAAATCAATTTCCAAATTTGAGAATTGCAAACACAATGTGAAAATTGTGGATGTCAGTGGTTACGCATTTCAACTCCACTACAGGAGAAACAAGTTCCCCTGCATAGGATTTACACTATGCAAAAACTTTAAAAAATCAACTAAGATGTACAGTTAAGTTGTTTACGGATTAAGCTTAGGTGACACTGGTTCAAGAGGAACGGAGAAGCTCTCTTTCTTGTGTAAAATGGTGTAGATGAGACGAAAAAAAGACACTGTTCTAAAATCTGATCGTAGATTTTGAAATAAGCATATACAAGGATCAGCATGGAAACATATATTTATGACAAAAAGAAAAATGAAGGCTTGTGCCCTATTACATTCCTACATCATGATTTGGCATACTTACACTTCTAGCATAAATGTAGATGTTCCCTGCAATTCTCAAATGACCCAAATTGTATCGCATATGATGTTATGAATGCTTAAAAATCACTATTTAATCCTTAAAAGGTGTATGAGTTCTTATTTCATCTTCCATCTAAAAGCTATCAATTTGAGTAAAACTCATTCAAACGCTTAACTTTGGAGTGTTACCAGTTAAAAAAAAGGACCTTTGAGTACCAATTTTCCTCGAGAGAATACTTTGTTGCTTTACTATTCATCTGTCAGTAAGGAAGATTTAGTAAAATAAATTTACCTGAAAACTTACTAGACATCATGAAAATTGGAAACTGCTAAAGGCAACTAAAACAGCAAGTATCAAATGATGGAATTTTACTGGAATTTCAGATGGCCCATAAATACCATAAAAACTAATATATCGATCCATGACTTGTGGTAATGGATGATTGTAAGCCGTTGAGAAGAGAGTGACCGTACAAAACCTCAAAAGAAATACACTACACAATATATTTACCTTCTTTGTGAACTTCTTAGAATTTACATGCTTCAATATCCATTTATGCTCCAGTCAACATATGATTGAATAGGAGAAAATAAGAATCTCAACCCCGGACGATCACAAATAATCGCTGCGACTTCTATTTGCTTTAATCCACGCTGTGACAAGAAAAAGTCAGAACTTTCATAACCGAATCGACCTTAGGTGACATGAATGCTTCATCTCATAGTGTACCACCACTTCCTTTCGTATTAAAAAAACACAATAATAAACTACACAGATGATCGAGAATGTTGCTCCTTTCTAGTGCAAGGACGAAATAATTAAAACAATACACTTGATAGTTCGATTCAAAGAGGCGCACAGAGCTTTATAAAGTCAAATTGAGATGCTCACTACGACAGATGATGCCCACTAAATGAATAAAGACCAAATTAGAATTCATGCAACCTACTTTTCATAGCGGAATAATGCAAAGCAGTACAATTTGAATCGTCTGGTATTTCAGGATTGGTACCCATTTCAAGAAGATATTCCACAGCAGCCAAGCGCCTTTTTATAGCTGCACCGGATAGGGGAGTTTTACCTGCGAAACACGTCACAGGATGATTTTTAAGAATATATCAATTTTAACTTCAACTAGTACCAATACTAGCAAAGCTCTAGAAGTCACTATGCACAGGATATGATCACATCGCCAACATCTTACTGTTGAAGGTTCAGTTAGTACATCAACTCATTCAGGCATGTGTTAGCTATAGACCTGCTAATAAATCTAAAAAACCCATCTCATTTTCAACGCAGACGGTTAAAACTCATCCTATGGAGCCATTTACTCAGATTTCATCTTCCCTCTAAATTCTGTTGGTTATAAATCAAAAACGTGGTCACACGCTCATACTATTCACACCATAAATCTACATTGCAAACATCTAATGTCCAAGAAAAATAAATAAAGAAAGACAGAACAAAACAAAACAAACAATGTGGAAGATAAGATTGTAATTACCAATCTAGAAATTAAACACCATGAGAGAATACATACATGCATTGACAGAGAAACAACAGTTTCCAATTTCAATTTACTGCTAAACCAATCTAGAAACTAAACCCTATCAACACCAATTACTCCTAAACCCCATCAAATCTTTAGAATTCTCAACAACATCTTCATCATGTAATGAATGATCACCAAAAGAAATCATCAAAAAGTAACACACAGAAACCCATATTAAAGAAATCCCCTTACGTTTGATTAGAGTGAGTCGTCCAAAGGAGAAAGACCTTAGCTGTAGAAAAGATGATCCATGGAGGAGAAGAAGATGATCTTTGGGGGAAATGAAGAAGGAGGTGAGAGAAGAAGAAAAAGGTGGAAACTTTATGAAAAGAAGCGCCAAGGGTTGACAGACCGACAGAGAGAGACAGGACAGTCAAACATACGTAGGTCTTTACCTAGTCACGGATGTGTGTGGTAAATGTTGAGTCAACACGCCTTCTACCTTACTTATACGGCGGGATTACGTGAATAATTGTCTTTACGCGTCTCAATCACTGTACCAAATTGCAAGATAAGTTGCTAAGTGGATGCACCAAGATTTTAAAAGTTTTGTAAAGAGAATCGAGGGAGAAAAAGGTACGAAGTTTTTGATGGGAAGAATGAATTTTTGTGACACCGGAGCAAAACGTATGGTTGGTTACTTTACCGTTTTACGGCAGTGAAAGAATTTTTCGTAAACTTGGTTGGTGGCAAGCTGACCATTTGTTATTACTTATTACCAATGCCATTATTAACCTAGTAATAGATGATGATTAAAAAAAAAAAAAAAAAACGCGCCCGGGGAGGTCAAGTGGACGTTTCAGTGAATTATCCAAGGGTGATGAGTCTAGATTTAATCTCCAATGCATGATGCAAAGATAAGATGGGAAAATGATTCGATTTGATCTGATTATCTGTCCCCCAACTCCCAATTCCAAAGAGAAGATTAAAAAAAAACTTAAGAGAGAGTGCAGTCAACGAAGGTAATAGCTCAACTTATATACTTGGTGAATCTAAAGTTCTTAGCTATACGAGAGTCATAATTAATGTGCACACTGCAAGAGCCATTTGCGAAGTTTCCAGGCTCATCCGCTGCACGTAAGCGTGCATATTGCAATTAATGCTTTATTGTAATAAATGAGGTGTTCTCAACTAATATCAAAGAATAAGTAAAGTTTAGGTGTAGAAGGTAAACGCCGAGGCTGACCTATTGTCATCAACATCACAGTGATGTGTCAAAGGGATATCGTTGTAGCAAAGCACTAAAATAATGAACAGATATTAGTGAAGATTTTAGTTTACCTAGCTTACTTAGGCTGATCGCATAGTTGCTCTTCTTCTGTAGGAACAGATTATCTTGACTATCTTGCCTAGTGTCACGCCTTCAAATGCTCCAGGCAGTTTTTCGCGAAGATATAAACCGGCAATACAATGGTTCAGTGATCTCTTATCATCCATTTGTATTTCAGCCTTATAAGATTGCACCAATGCAATCAGCCAACTCTACCAAGAGTATGCAACGAAAGTCTTACTCAGATTTTCTCTACCAAACAATGTAGCCCATACTACAAAGAGGTTCCTGCCATGTTTATGCTTCACATAATTTGGGGGAGTATAATCAAATCAACAGTAAACCAAAGCCAAACTCATAAGCCAACAAACTCACTTTTATTAGCTTAAGGGGAAGATACAAAAACGTCCAACCAATGGACTTTACGAATCAATCACTCTCTACTGCAAATGTGGTTCCTCAACACTCGAACTATTGAACTACTCGTTTACAAGGGTTCTCCTGCTATTTATAATGCCAAGAACCGGGGCTAATCCGTCGCAACTTTGTTGCACGCCCATGAACAACCATCCGTCCATGAGCGCCTCCCTAACCGCCGTTCCACTTTTTAATCGCTTAGCTTTGGTGCCGGCTTGCACAATGGCGCCACACCTATCTTCAACGGTTAGGATATGCCAAACTCCTATAAATCACTTTATAACCTGTCTCTAACTTGCTCTTCTACTTTTGCAACAGAAGAATCCTCCTCCGAAGAAGAAAAAGAAATAATTAAAGCGAGGTTTAGGTTTAACAACGGAGTTCGAGATACGGGGGGTATGAAAAGAGTCTTCCCGAAGAAGAGATTATATTCGGATCGGGCCGAAGCAGCAACAATCTGTAGATCCGACATGGTTTAGGTTTTGGTTAACAACATCACTCAGAAAACCATTATATCGGCCTATTTGATAATCCCAAATAGAAATTTCTCTATAGTCAGGCAGTGGTGAAAATATGGTGCTACCTGTGAGATTTCTGAATGCGGTCTTTTGCCCAGAAAACATTCTGGGAAATCATCCATATCCGAATCGTGACTATCTAACAAAGGCCCATCTCCATATTCTCTATTAGAGCTAGGGGTGAGCATTTGGCCCGTAATCCGCGGATTTAACCGGGACCAACCGCTCATTTGCGGATGGATGCCCGGACCGTTCGTTAATGGGTTGGATGCGGATTGAATTTTGAAATCCAACGGATAACGGATCGGCCCGGATGCAACCTTGAAAATCCGTTGGACATCCATATCCGTTAAATTAAGGGTATTTATATAGTTCTAAAAAAATATTATGGATCATTTAGGAATTTTAAGATGTTTGCTTGGGGTGTTGTACATGACATTTTTATATTTGTATACATATATAGGATATGTAGGTTTTATAAGTAGTCATTTGTGTTAGCTTTATTTTTTTTACTGTAAATTTTAACTAAAACAAATCTATTGGATTATCCGCATCTAACTGTCCATCCGTGCATCCACTGGATGCAAATCCGTTGGATATGGATTGGATGCGGATGCCAAATTTGAAATCCGTAGCGCAATGGATTGGATACGGATGAGGCAAAAACCGGTCCATACCGGCCCATGCGCACCCTAATTAGAGCTTAGCTCATCAATCGAACTAGGCCCATAAAGGAAGCAAGGAACTCATCTTGGTCCATCATTCTGGTTACTTCCAAGGCAGACGGGGTTTCTCGGGCAGAAAAAGGGGAATGAGAGAAATGGCTAGATGACATGGATGCATCAGAAAGATATGCAGAATCAATTTGATCATCAAAAAGAACTTTGAACTCGTCTTCCCAACTTTGGGACTCATCTTCTAGATCAGACTCCGGTCCATTATCATAAATGCCCTTCTAGAGGAAGGTTTTTTCTTATTGCACAAAGATCCTGGGTGTGACCTAACCTACTGCAGTGGTTACATACTCGATTTGGAAGATTCATGTACATGAAAATAATAGTTGATTCAGGGTTTGAGCCAACCTTTGCCCTAACTGAATGCTTTAATTGTCTTTCTAAGTTTATTTCTACCTTCACCATTACGGCCTCATCGTTCAAAGGGACTCCATTCATGGGGTAAAGTTCCGAGACTCTGCCTATCTTAGAACCAATTTGAGCTAAAATGTATTCATGGTAATGAAAATTTTGAAGGTTTAGAAGTTGAACCCAAACAGAAATGTATTTTAAACATTTTTTGTCATACATTTTTTCCGGGGTCCAAGAACATAAAGGGCGAGCATCCCCAAAAACTTGCCAGGGGCTATTAACCAGAACTGAAGCTATATGATGACGATCTTCAAACTCAATAAGAAAATAATTTTCCTCCAGATATTAGGACCCCATCTATATTTTAACACCTTTCTCAGATTTTTAACATCAAAACTAGAAGTAGAAAAAGCTCTTCCTATTAAAGAGTTTTCGCAGTTTGCATTTAAAGTTTCAAGCTGCAAAGGAACCAAAACAGAAGGAGGTGGGTCTCTGGTTGTTGCTCTAGCAATTATCGAAGAGACAATGACAGTACTAGGATAAGCATGAGATTGGTTGTGAGGATTCATTTCAGAAAATGAATCGACTTAAATGACTGCTATCGATAAAGCAGGATTGAATGAAACCAATGCCGGTTAAGAAAAACAAAACACTTTTAGAGAGGAGTGAAGAATGCAAAGACAAAACACAGAAACACCAAGATCTTCTATTAATGGGCCACTCTCATGAAGGGTCTGACAAAGCAACAAAGAAAGGCAATGTAAGGGAAAGCTTCTAACCATGTATAAATAAGTTTTCTCTATTCCACAACAACAACACCGGAACCAGGCACTATTATGCTTCAGTAGGTTGGAACCATCCTCCTACAGGTACCACTAAGCTAAACTGTGACGGAGCTTCAAGAGGTAACCCAGGCTTTGCTGGAGCAGGAGCGGTACTTCGAAATGAGGATAGCAAAGTGATTTGCGCGATAGCAGAGCCACTTGGTTTTACTTCAGCTATTATGGCTGAGACGAGAGGAATGGTAATTCGGCTGGAACAAGCCTGCATTATGAATACCACATCTCTAATTATCGAATCTGACTCGTTGAATCTTGTATGTTACCTCACACCAACACTTCTCCATCATGGCTCATCCAACCTCTCATCCACAAAATCAAGTTTTTATTGCATCAAATACTAAATTGGGAGATATTCCATGTCTACAGAGAAACAAACCAAGTTGCCGATGCTTTGGCAAACTTCGCAGCTGACAAGACGCAATCCCTCGGACACGCAGCAACAACACACATTTGGACTGATAGGCATCCTCAATTTCTTAACAACTATGTAATTCAGGATCAACTTGGAATGACATTCCAACGTGTACTCAACTTTGCTTAATTTTAATAAATTTAGTTTGGTTTCAAAAAAAAAAAAAAAAAAAGTTTTCTCTATTCAAGCTTATAAATATCTATGGCCCCTATAACTAGACACGGCTGTCTCTTACTAGCAGCATGGTTCGTAGTGTTTATAGGTATGGCTGTAGTCAGTGAGTTGTCTTTAGTTACAACCACTTCCGAAAAGTCTTCTTAGAGCGTTTCCTATGGGTAGTCTCCGTTTGGAGACTAACTCGCTCATATGAACGAGCACTCAATCAAACCAACGAGAGAACCCACTATGGGCAAATATAAAAAAAAGACACTCAACGGGAGACAGTCTCCCGTGCAGTAAAAATTTTTAGAATTTTGGTCAGACGGGGACTGTCCCCGTCCGAGAAGAAAAAAAAAAAAAAAATCCAAACGGAGACAGGTCTCCGTTTGGACTAAAAAAACTACAAAACGGGGACTGTCCCCATTTGGTGCAATTTTTTTGCTACACGGGAGACAAGTGTCCCGGCCTATTTTTTTTCCGACGGGGGCGACTTCGTTAAGTTTTACACTACCAACCACTCGTTCACAACGCGAGTGGTTGAACGCTTTGGCCCCAAAAACCCCCCTTTCACTTACCATAGTGGCCTCAAATTAAGCCAAATTGGTAGTGACCCTTTCAAAATGAAAGGGTTACACTACCCATAGGATTTGCTCTTAGAGCATCCACAGTCGTGGAGTATAACCAAATTATTTGGTAAAAAACAGACGCAGTGGAGACGGACTAAAGAGCAAAGACCGGACTATAACCAAAACCCAGACCATATGTAGTCTTTAGTCCTGGTCTTTAGTCGGGCGTAATTTAAAGTTACGCCTGATGGAGCTGGGTGTTGGGATTGCGCCTGAGATAATGGGGCGTAACTCAAAGTTACGCCCGAATTAAAAAAAATAAAATGAGACGCAATTTAGAATTGCGCCTGATTGGGGCGTAACTCAAAGTTACGCCCCAACAATAAAAAAAAAAAAAAAAAAAGAGACTGATTGGGGCGTAACTCAAAGTTGCGCCCCAACAATTAACAACAATTAAAAAAAAAAATGGGGCGCAATTTGGAATTGCGCCCAATGGTATGAACAATAAAAAAAAAAAAATGGGACGAGATTTGGAATTGCGTGATTGGGGCGTAACTCAAAGTTGCGCCGACCAAATTTTAGTCTCCCTCCACCGCTCCAACACTGACTAAAACCCAAATTTTAGTTTTTTTTTGCTCTTTGCTCTTTGGTTATGGTCGCACCACTGCAGTTGCTCTTAGTTCCCAACCAATTTTAAAAGGAACTAGGCAACAGAGGATTGGAGGATTTTAGTCACGTGCTTGTTTTTCTTTTTTGAAGATTTAGTTATAAAAAAACCTGGCGAGATTGGGGTATACCCAGATTGGGTATACCCAATTTCAAGGGGACGTAGTGTGTCATTATTAAAAAGGGTGATTTTACTTTAATACCCTTGAGCTAATTAAATCTTAAAAATATACTCATTTCTTAATTTCATTAACCTTAAAATTAAAAAACTAAACAACTTTTAATCTTTTCTTCTTCTTCATCTACATCTTCCATCAACCAAAACCATATAAAAATTTTCAACATTGATTTTCCAAAAAAATTGTCGATTGTACGGGCAAAAAGAAGACTATAAATGATGTTTAAACTCAAACCCTTCATTGTGTTGTGTGATTTGACTGTTATATTAGGTTAGAAATCGAAAATTGAGATTTCTATGTTTTTAGCCGGCAAGGTCGTAACATGCATATCTTGCCGACTTTTCATAACAGCCATGACCACTATAATTTTTTTTCAACAGCTGACAAGGTCGTAACATGCATATCTTGCCGACTTTTCATAATAGCCATGGCGATCAGAAATTTTTAAACAACCTAGGTATTTTATGAAGACCAAGCCGACCAATACACAAAACAGGTATTTTTCAAGAGCTTGCTTGAAGCTAATAAAAAATTCTAAGAAGGTATTTTTTTAAAACCTTGCACGGCTAATTCATTTTTCCTGAGCAAATTTTAGGGTATTTTTGAAGACCTTGCCGGCTAATAATTTTTTTCTGTCGTCTCCTGTGTGTCAAACATTTGGCTGGCATGATCTTCATTCGTCGACCTTGCCAACTTTTTATACTTTCAGAACTGAAAGTGTTGATTTTTGATCTAATTTTGAGTATGATTTCATACAACAGCTTTGCAATCCCCTTTTTAGAAGTGTTTGGGTTGTGTGCTTTCATTTCCGTTGCAAAAGTTTTTTTAAAAACAAATTTTTTTCATCAAAAATCTTCCCAAATAAGTTCAATCAAAAACAAAATTTCATTTCATAAGTTTTAATCTACTCAATTAATCAATTTAAACTCAATTAATTAACCTAATTATAATTTTTAATAGTAATGAAACAAGGGTATATTAGCCATTTAGAAAATATATGGTTAAGGGGTGGCTTATTTTACTTCCAAATGAACCTTTTTATCTTATTAGGTATACCCCAATTAATCTGGGTATACCTCAATCTCGCAAGGTAAGAAAAACAGGTGGGAAAGGGACACTCCAATTTGATTTGTTTATATAAATTTTCAAAATTTTTAAAATAATTAAAAGACCGTTGCTCTAACATTTACATTAACTGTTTGAAACAGTAACCGTACTCAATGGTCACCGGACTGGCCTTGATGTAACTTGAAAATAGAGATGATGGATGATCAGAATCATCTCAAACAATTCCGGTATTCAATGAAAACATTTTACAGCTTTCCACTTTGTTGATTAGCTATTTTAGATGATCAGAATCATCCTTTTGGCCCAATCAAAATAAAAAAAACATTGTGTTTGTATTTATACCATTTGTTACGACTCTTGGTTTCCACCCATTTTTTCGAAGAAACAAAACAGCTGGTGATCAGAACCATCCAGAAAGGAATTGTTAGATACATGCACGAGACTCATTGAAATCCTATAATCTAGAGGAGAGAACTTTAAGTACCAGCTGGACAGCCCCCCAAAACTCCAAAACTGAAAAAAATCATAGAACTCAAATAGATCAAAAGAGCCTGATTATGTAGTTTATGATATAATCTATTTCTGTGCAGAATCTGCAGATCATCATATGTCTTAAGAATTCCTAAAAGAAAAGAAGGAAAAACAGTCACAAGCTAAGTCCACTAGAGGTTATGCTAGCGCTAAAGATAAGTCTCAAACGGGATAAAAAATAATTTCAAGACTGTCTTAAAATTGAAAGAAAACATACTGTAGAAAACAAAATATAATCGAAAAAGAAAGGAAATACTAATAGTAATCAAATAAAACAAATTAAGTGTTAAAAGGAAATTTGAAACTAATCCGAAAGGCCCCAAAGATGTGATGAGAGAATCTTTACTGAATCTATACCGCCTCCGAAGTCCACCGAGAGGCTTAGTTAGAGGAGAACTACTCCATAGTCCGGCGAGAGAGAAGAGAGAGAGAGAGAGAGAGAGAGAGAGAGAAGAGAGAGGAGGAGAGAAAGACCATCAAAATTGATGGTATCCAAGCCAACAAACATATAATATGTTCACAAACCATCAAAATTAAAAAAAGTTACAATCCGATTTTGAAACAGTTCAACAGACCCAAGAAATAGGCACTGTAGCTAAGGAAAATCAATATTGAACTTTTGATAATTTCACTTCTTAACTGGAGATCAGATATCTCTAGTTACACACAGATTCCTTAGCTCAAAACCAGGAATTACTAAATGAACAAAAACCAGAACCACATCTTCTTCACCACTATAGCTACCGTTGAGAAAGCAATCCATAACATTCGCCAGTGAGACATTTTCTCAAACAGGTAACATACCAATAACTTGGAGAAACGGAACCATCACCATTAGTATCAATCAAACGCACCTTCAATATCTTGAACTTGTTTCTCCGAATCAATTTTATTCAATTCAAGAAACTCATTCAAATCTATAAATCCATCCCCATCTGAATCAACTTCTTTAACCATGGCTTGTAATTCTTCAGTTGTTGCTTCATAACCTGAACTTCTTAGTATTGAACCTAATTCTACATACGATATCTTACCATCTCCATCTGCATCAAACTTCTTGAATACTTCTTCAAATCCCATTGCCACAGTAACGTACGATGCTGCCTGATTACTAAGATTTTCACCTTCACTAACTGAAGGAGTCTTGTTGGTGTTCTTTTTCTTGGAGAAAAAAGATAGAAAACACATGCTTGTTTGTTCTGAAGAGAGACGAAAGAGAAAGAAACTTAAAGAGAAGGGGAAATCAGCTTTGAAAGATCAAAAACTATTATTGTGGTGGTATGTATGGTTTATTATTTATAGACAGACAGAAAGGAATCGGATAAAGGAAACTGAGATTGTTTTTTTTATTATTGAAACCGAGTTTTGATCGAAGAGGAACTAATTTTTAGAAATTTTCCTAAATCCAGTATTTCCAAATATATGCAGGTGCCTGTATAGTTGCTGTATAGTTGGTCTTGCCGGATTAGTCCATTACACTCATGCAGTTATATACCACGGTACCGTGTTACTTTAATTTCTATCACTTCAGGAACCAAATCCAGTGGCACAATTTAATTGCCGATAAATTGGAGAGCAAAAACAAAAGTCAGTTTGCGAAATAATGAGAGGGTTAGTTAAAATGACAAGAAACTATGACGTCGACAAAAAGGTCTACAAAGTAGAGCCAGCCAACACCTTATATGAATAGGAAAAAACAATGTGATTCATCTATCAGGGTAACTATGACAGATATAAAGCCTCATTTGGAAATAAAATAGTCTTTACAAATACTAAAAAAAGGTAAAATTCCTAAGAAAAATGACATTGATATTTTCATAGGATACATCCAACGGTACTGCACAGGACCACCAACCTTTGCTTGTTATGGTAGATGAATGTGCAAGTGCATCGTCACAACAAAAGAAGATGGAGGGAATATGTAAAATGTGATTGCAATATTGTCCTGCAGTTTGTCTAAATCAGCCATATTAAGGACTGTAGCACATAACACTTTGAAAAACATACATAACTCAATCACTGCTTCACACACATCATCTGGCAAATTTCCACCAATTGCTATTGGTAGCAAATGTTCCAATAGAACATGGTAGTCGTGACTTTTCAAGCTTATAAGCCTTCGTTCTTTAAGGTTCACACAAGGAGAAATGTTTGATGCGTACCCATCAGGAACCTTAATTCCCAAAGGGCAATTGGTGATTTGAACCAAACATGGGAGAAATAATAAGAGAGACAGAAGATAAAGAAGCACACACAACCACAACACAAGATATACGTGGTTCACCTTTACAAGCTACATCCACGGCCAACACCACCAGAAAAACTTCATTATAATCAAAGACCATTACTTGCTCTTTCCGCAACCCAAGGCAAGATCCAAAGAGTTAACAAGACATACCCGAGAACACCATCGAAGAAACCAAATAAACCAACTCTCTAACCTTCCACGAAACAGCCTCATGTCTTCTCTTCTACATCTTCTTCACAGCTGCTAACGACAGAGGAGAAACATGGAAACACTAGAAACTTGGTTTAGGGAAAATCCCTAAACCCTAAACATTAGAACACAAAAATCCTCTCTCTATAAGTTTTCTCTCACACCGATATTGACCTTCACGGTAGCACACGACCCTCCCTAACAAAGAGACCAAAATCCTAAGCACAAGGATTTACCGCTCTTCTGGGTTGGATTTCAACAAACCTACAATTCTAGTCCTATATATAGAGAAACAAACTTGGCTCTTAAGAAAATTTTACTTTGGAAACAAGTTTTCCTATCTTGGCTCCTAAGTTCCTAAAATTTAGGAACAAGTGTATGCAAGTAACCAAAACTCCAACTCTTAACCACCGGATCATGCTTTCAAGCATGAGACGATCACTTGAAATCACCTCCGTCTTCCACCAGAGTTGTTCACCATCTCTATATATTCGTAGAATTACTTATGAAGCTTAGACCCGAACTTCCATCTTCATAGAACCATCTCTTCGACCAAAACACCATGACATTGATAAAAAAGTCTTCAAACCATCTTCTTCATGAAGTACACTTGTGAAATTGATCATGTTTCACAAACACCATGAAAATCTTCAACCACCGTCAACGAGTCCTTGCATAGACTCCACCATTGATCAACAAGATAACCATCCAGAAGAATCACCATTAGCTCCACCTAACCAGTAAGCTGACAACATATTGAACTCTAACCCAGAAAGAAATAATTATCTTCCATATTATACTCCAGCACGTCATAATTACCGTGTATCTGAAACAAACAATCAGACATCTCCACCGTGATTAACAGGCTTCAACCTTTAAGCGATTCACAAATCCATCACCAATCTGACATACTTTTACCACTATCACACCCAACATACTCGCTCAGAATATATACCATGTGAATGCCCTTATTACCGTGGTACATGTTTCCGAAATCGGGCACATTCTTGATATTACGTGCAAGCCATCAAGAATACTTTAACATTGACTTAAAAACATAAATCTATCACATCTCGTGCATAACTTCGAAGCGTTGCTGGACTTGCTTCTACATGAGACCTCGCTGTCCTATCCTTCCTTCAAAATTTGAAACCCATTCTTTATAGTGTACTAGATCTTAACCCGTGCCGTAACGGCACGGGATGTTTTGTCTCTAATACGATATTGTTCACATTTCTCTTGCTTCATTTTATTCGTGAGTAATTATTTTGATATTCAAATAGGTTTTGGGAAACAAAATGGGTTACCGATCTTTTTATTTTTTACTTAAGCATGTTATTCCAATTTATTATCTGGATTTTAGTAATAATGTTGTGCCAACATGAAAATAAAATAAAAAAATACGAAGAAATAAAATTTTTCCCCATTTATTGTTCCATCATACCATAATTTCAAACTTCAAAAAGAATATTTCATCTAACAAAGACATAAACCTAAACTGCCAATCCAACTCCATGATGTTTATGAATACATTTGTTCCGAAATTATTGATAACTAAGGCTCTAAGGAGTGAAGCAAAACCCATAATATTTTCCCTACTATAGATAAAAACTATTTATTTATTTTTGCAAATGTGAGAGTTATAAAAATGAAGAACCCTTGGCTGTTGGAAGGTGAGATATACACATGTGAGTTGAAAAATAAACTTATAATAGTAAATCAAACCATGTGTAAGATTCTTTCTCAATCATATTGATAACATAATATTGAAGAAATTCGTGGATAAAAAGATTTCACACCAACTATGCTAAGTAGTGCATGAATGACGTTCTCACATCTAGTGTTACTCAAGTAATTTGGAGTTTTAAAGAGCATAGTCATATTGATATTTGTATCTACATAAATTCAACTAACCTTCCGAAGAAAAATTATTAGTTTCAAGGTAGAGAGCCGACACAAACTTCGTCGCCTTCAATGTATACAACACACATTGGGTTTAATCGGCCTTGAGATTAAACAAATACCCCAATATTAGTCAAATAATGTCTACAAATACGGGATCGAAACAATGTGCTAACGGAAAAATGAGAGACTAACATCGCCTCTACAAAGAAAATACCCTATATGTATCAAAGTTTGTTAACCAAACATGTATTCAAATTAAAAAGTCATCAACTTAACACAAAAATATAAAAGAACCCAAGTTAAATCAATACTTGCATAAACAAAACTTATAAGAGAATTTTATAATTATTAAATACCTTTAAAATCACTATTAGAGATTTAATTGCATGCCTCGCAACTAGTAGGAGGAAATCACCAGTTAATTTGTAGAAATTTCACTTTGGATATGTAGCAATTCGAGAGAAGTTTACACTGGTGGTGATGCGTTCCATCTAAGTGTTGTTCGATTGATTATTTTTTTTAGAAGGTTTTGGTTTTCATTGGACAAACCGAGAGGGAGCGTTTCATTATATTCATTATCATTCGTAAATCCAAGACCAACTCGCCCTATGCTTACGGGATCTCAATACAACTTTAGATTTATCTATTGGACGGAGAAACCTTGATACTAAATATGTAGTTTTTAGTGTTATTTATTATATAACGTGACATCCAAATGTTTTTTTCTTCTTCTTAATTTTCATATATTTTAACCGAGTTTATATTAGCGTTAAGACGATCAACCACATTTCTAATTTATAGTGTTATCCTTTTGTAGCAACACATAATTAACATAGTCAATTACTACTCATCAAAACCTTAGCCAAGACCACAAACCACCAGATATTACTTCTTCTCCACCACCACCATTTTCCATCCCTCATAGAATATTGGGCACACTTATAACTTTTAATCTCACACGTCATGTATAAAGTTTAGATTTAACAAACTTAGGTCGTCAATTAATTTATTCAACTATATGTTTTTTGTTAATACTTGAAAATCATAAATGTGAACTATTACCAAAGATAGCAAAGTGGCACCAAAAACAACCATTTTGTCTTATATGATTTGGTATCATCCCAAAAGTATTTGTTATCGCCTTTTTTGATCGTGTCAAAAACAACCAACTATACTTTTCACAATACAATGTTACCCGTCATGTAAAAAAATTTATTATTTTTGATTCAAAAAGAAAAACTAATACCACCGCCATTAAAACCATCCAACGCCACTATTTCTTCCACCAAAACTAATGTTACCGCCTCCACCACTTTGTAACACATTCCACCGCTTCCACCACTTACTTCTTCCTCTACTACCACCACCACCACTAATATCTATTGAAATAATTTTTATCAAAATTATTACTTATTTATGGAGATATGTATTAATATTAATTAAGGGATATTTATGATGTAAAATTAATAAATCATTTATCATGAGAAATTAATGTTTCCTAAATTAATAAAACACTTATACTAATTAATATTTAAGTTGAACAAACCATAACCATAGATTTATCTTCTCTCTAGACAAATCACTTATACTAATTAATAAAATACTTATACTAATTAATATTTAAGTTGAACAAATGACCACTATTGATTTATCTTTTTATCAATTCCAACCAAGGTGGAACAATGGTTAGAGGCCACTCTTATGACACAATAGGTCATGAGTTCGAACCTCCCGTTATAATTTTTAAAATTCAATATCTTGACTTGAGTATTCATTTTTAATTCATAATATTGGAATGAACACCACGTGTTGTAGTGTGTGGCACGGAGGATCACAGACCTTTGATTTATCTTTGCCAAGGATAAATCGACCACCACTCATATAGGCAAAGTTAGCCTTGGCGCACGTGCGGGTTATGGATGTGGTCTGCACAACCACGACCGTAGATTTATCTTTGCCTTAATAAATCCCGGCCACCACTCGAAACAAACTGTGCTTTATATTGTAGATGATTACTAACACTCTTCAAGAAGTAAATATGTATTCCACCTCATTCGGCCTTATTCTGCATCCCATACTACATAAAACCAAACAAAGAACATACACTTCTACCAAGTTGAACCTCCGATTTGTAAATCACATCACAAATCCATCTTTGTGTAAACACCATGGAACATTATCTTCAAAACTTATTTCTCCACCCGAACAATAAACCATCGTTCAATTCCAGGTTCAATCACACGAGCCTTTCCTTTCTCTGTTACCAATTGTTGGGAAAATTGGTACCCAGAGCACAGCGGAATCACAAGATCACAAAGGGAAATTGGTGATTTGAACCAAACATGGGAGAAATAATAAGAGAGGCAGAAGATAAAGAAGTACACACAACCACAACACAAGATATACGTGGTTCACCTTTACAAGCTACATCCACGGCCAACACCACCAGAAAAACTTCATTATAATCAAAGACCATTACTTGCTCTTCCGCAACCCAAGACAAGACCCAAAGAGTTAACAAGACATACCCGAGAACACCATCGAAGAAACCAAATAAACCAACTCTCTAACCTTCCACGAAACAACCTCATGTCTTCTCTTCTACATCTTCTTCACAGCTGCTAACGACAGAGGAGAAACATGGAAACACTAGAAACTTGGTTTAGGAAAATCCTAAACCCTAAACATTAGAACACAAAAATCCTCTCTATAAGTTTTCTCTCACACCGATATTGACCTTCACGGTAGCACACGACCCTCCCTAACAAAGAGACCAAAATCCTAAGCACAAGGATTTACCGCTCTTCTGGGTTGGATTTCAACAAACCTACAATTCTAGTCCTATATATAGAGAAACAAACTTGGCTCTTAAGAAAATTTTACTTTGGAAACAAGTTTTCCTATCTTGGCTCCTAAGTTCCTAAAATTTAGGAACAAGTGTATGCAAGTAACCAAAACTCCAACTCTTAACCACCGGATCATGCTTTCAAGCATGAGACGATCACTTGAAATCACCTCCGTCTTCCACCGCAGTTGTTCACCATCTCTATATATTCGTAGAATTACTTATGAAGCTTAGACCCGAACTTCCATCTTCGTAGAACCATCTCTTCGACCAAAACACCATGACATTGATAAAATTCTTCAAACCATCTTCTTCATGAAGTACACTTGTGAAATTGATCATGTTTCACAAACACCATGAAAATCTTCAACCACTATCAACGAGTCCTTGCATAGACTCCACCATTGATCAACAAGATAACCATCCAGAAGAATCACCATTAGCTCCACCTAACCAGTAAGCTGACAACATTTTGGTTTGTGTTGAAAGTCAACTCTTACTTAACGATAGTGGACAAAACCTCTCTTTTTTTGTGTCGGTTTGCAAATTGCCAAATTTTAGTTTGTGTTGAAAGTCAACGGAAGATTGTGTTAATAGCGCGTCCGGATACAAGTCTGCTTCTGATTTCTGCTTCTCCAGAAGTAGAAGTCAGGAGAAGAAGTCATAAGCAAAAACATTTTGCTTCACAAAAAACTGACTTTTCTGCTTCTAGAAGTCGTTCTGAAATATTATTTCCAAATTGACTTCTGACTTTTTGACTTCCAAAAGTCGAAAAGTAACTTCTGAGTATGCATCCGATAGAGGATGAAGGTTTTGTGTTTTTATGCCACATAGGATTTTAGACCCTCATTTGTACTGAATTTATCTTCAATAGTGGGTCCTATTATATAGGAAGGGTGTCAAAATAAATATGAAGGTGTTGGAGAAAGTCTTATTTACACCTTGAGAATGACCACCACGTCATCTCTTCAACCATATTTTAAATTTTTACTTTTAAATAATTTTTTCTAAATCAATAGGATAAAATGAATCAATTTTATCATTATCCATAAAAACAAAATTTCAAAATAAGACCCCCACTGTTGGAGATAGTCCATGAAAAAATCGTTGTTATTTTTTCCCCATACATATGACCTTATAAATAAAGACCTAAATAAAAGCTCCACGTAGGATTTTTTGCACCCACCGTTTGAGAGGCTCTAAAAGGGATCTCAAATCCACTACAGAAAACTAAAACATACAGAAATAAAATACAAAGAATGATTTTAAATGATTTTATGAATAATTTGGCCTTTATTGAGGTCAATAAAGATAATTGTTCTTCTTCCGTAGCAACAAATTATCTTGACTATCTTGCCTAGACTAAAGACTAGTTTATAACGGGGTTTAATAAAATCAACACAATATGGGTATCGGTTTCTACTAAATCCAAACTACCATGCATGTATAAAATGGAGGCAAGTTCATCTCCGCCAAAAATATCAATGGCACGTGATTTATTAGAATCCCTACAGTGAAGATATGACAACTTCTTGGTGTGGCCGGGAGATGCACAAAAAATTTTGAGTTCAGTGTATTTTGACAATTTTCACTTTCACATTCATTGTCATTGATTATTTGATTTGGTATAGCTCATAGGGCCTGAATGTTTTCCACATTAAATTGCATTCACGAAAATCCGAGGCTGTGCTTATGAACCCAAGGGATGAATTGGGACGACGTCAGTTAACTTTATAATCACCGGGTGCTCTTTCATACGTCTGCCGCTCCAATCAGGCGAAGAGCGGAGCCGAACTATGTTCTAGCTGTGCTAGACTTCTTCCCATCAGAACTATCAGTTGCACTATTCAAACCATATTATCCTGCTGAAACTTTTCTTCAGAGCTATATTATCTGCTGAGTTAGACTGACCTGGCCGGCCGGACGGCAATTCCTCTCCAAATTTGATGATCTAAACCGTGTTGTTACGGAACTCGGATGCTCCGAAGTGGACCCACAATTATAGTGTGAAATATTATTGGGTTGTGGTTGTACACGCATGGAACCGTGTTCCTGATCTGGGATGGATGGGACAGGACTCTCTATAAATATGGACTAGGCTAGGCCAACGGAGCTAATATCCATTATTTGTTTATTTATGAAATGATGATGAGTAACAGCAATACGAGAAGAAGATCAAGTGAGGGGAACCCTACGACACCTAAACCAACAGTACGTATGATCTTGATCTTGATCTTCTTCTTAATTTATAGTTTTGAGTAATATTCTAAGCTGTATATGTATTTATACAAATTCCTTTATTTTTCTTCTGATCTTGTTAAGGTGCTGAATTTTTAGAAGATTTCGATTATGCTTTTGAACAAAAAAAAATCAAGTTGTCTCAACTTTCAAGTGACAATTAGTGTGAAAACATGGAGTCGGTTTTGATCATCCTAATTCTTCTGTTTGATGTAGAGTTCGCTCCTCTCTTCTGGTTAATTAGATATATCTATCAGATAATGATCATTGCCTGGTTAATTTCATAATCTGTCTTGAACCAAACCATGATAATCTTCGTAAAACTTACCTAACATGGCATAGTCTTCACATGATAAGAAGAATTCGGACCCAACCCAACTAACTACGGTACCACGTTGGACGTCATGACCCAACAAACTATCTTCGCTAGCTAGTAAGTAGGCCACATGGGAATGGGATGTACCAATATTGCTAATAGGGGGGACTGGTTTTGCTTGGGGGGTGTACCAAATGCTAAGACAAAACATAATTTGCCTTGGGTTGGTATACCCCCGATCAAATTGGTAGAAGACAAAACACAAAATTGGTTAAAAAGACCAAAATCAATAATTACTGGGTGAAAAAGACACTTAGGTTTTGATACTGTTTAAATAGCTAAAAATTAAAAAGATACTGTTTAAATGGACAAAAATTTAAAAATAGGCGAGGATGTAACCGTTTCATCCTGTCCATTTTCAAATATTTTTTCTTATTTTTATTTTACACATGATGCATCCGGTTTCATCCTTGCTATTTTTTAAGTATAAGCCAAGATGAATCCGTTTTCATCCTTGCTAATTTTTTTTTGGTTATTTCACCCGTACTTTTTTTACTCGTCCATTTGAACCGTGTTTTAAATTTTTTTGGACAAATGACCCATTTTCTCAAGACAAAACATAATTTGCCTTGGGGTTGGTATACCCCCAATCAAATTGGTACCCCCATTAGCAGCGTTATCCGTCACCAAGTCACGTACGTAATCAGTTTTATGCGGAACTACTCTTTAGCTAGGAACTTGTTTGCTAATCTTTTTTATTTGATTACAGATGAAAACTATCAAGCGAATTACATGGATTAATCCAATAAGTTGGGCGAGTAAGCTACTGCATATAAAAAGTAAAACTCGTCATGCTGATCTCCCTCATGATAACATCCTGGACAGTGATCTCCCTCGCGATATCATCCTGGACAGTGATCTCCCTCGCGATATCATCCTGGACATACTCAGTAGACTTCCAGCCGAGCTTATCTTCAAGTGTCAATGTGAGTCTAGATCTTTACAAGTATTAACCGCTACCCCATTCTTCACTCACATGCAACGTCGACGATCTAGTTCGGTAATAGTTGTTCAGCTTCATTCTTCAGAAGAATCCCCCGGCTCTCAATTTACAAAACTTTGTTACATGAACCAAGAGTTTGAAAGGATTGAAGAAAAATTCATGACATCATTATACACAGTTGGTTCCCCCTCGTATGTTGTTAGCCCAAGGTTTCTTTTGGGTTCCTACGATGGGTTTCTTACGTTCTCGGATTTTCATGGCTTGCCTCAAAGTTTCTGCATGTGGAATCCTATAACAGGGGAACAATTCACAATGGAAGTCAAGAATATGCATACATGTGGGTTATTCTTCAATCCATTCAGAAAGAGTCATGAATTGTTGTATTATACTACTAATGACCATGCACCATTCGGAGAATATTGTAACTTCGGCGCATATAATTTAACAACTAAAATAAGGAGAGACGTTGGCAGGTTTTCTTATCCACCATATAGACATAGAGCTCCTGTTATCATAAAAGGGACCTTATTATACTGGATGATTGATCGGTCAGAGTTATTTTTCTCGGTTAACGGTGTTTCTCGTCCTCCATTTTCGGATTCTATTATGTCGTTCAATATTGAAACAGAAGAATTTAGCACACTGGAACCTGGAGGATCCAAATATAGCACCACAGAACCTGGCGGAGACTTTAGTCAAGGAATGTTGAAGATTGATCAATTGCATTTGTCAGAAATGGATGGGGAATTATGCTTGTGTGATTTCGTAAGTTTTAATAGTCATCAACTTCTCTTGTCAACCTATAACCACACAACACAGTACTGGAGTACAAGAAAAATTGTGATCCCACCTGACTACCGTCGTCCTTACGTACTAGATTGGGAAAACAAATTTATCTCAGAAGTTGTGCAGATCAAGAACAATGAGTTGTTACTGAGACAAGGGAAGAGACTTGTGCTTTATAATATGCTTTCACATGCTTGTAAGATTTCTGAGATAATAGGGTCTATGGATAAAGGTATTCGAGCAGTTGTTTATGCTCCTAGAATTGCTCCCTCCTAGATTTCTGAGATAATAATGCATCCATAAGCCAGAGATCAAGGTCTACTTGAAGTGTATTGACCTGGTACGATAGATGAGTATGGTATTTCTGAAAGTGAATAAATCATCAGATTCATAGGTCACAATATGGTAATTGCTAGTGGTGTCTACATATTTGAACGCCTTTGGAAGGTCTAGTTAATTGTTTTTTTGCTATAAGAGATTTGGAAAATACTTTTATGTTTATGTCACCCACATATTTCATTGAACTTTCAACGTATACTGTTAATATTTCATAAAGATTAACTATTTTGACTATGTCTATAATTTATTACAATTCTCCATTACTCATAGCTTTAGTTTAGTTTCTCTGTAAACGTATGAGAAAATTTTTGATGGGGGCGTTTATTGAAGGGGGCATGGGACCAATGATATGGTGACACATGCACTTGATATCAATGAATTTTGTTTCCAAAAATATAGTAGAAGTTTATTTTTGGAAAAAAAATTTGTTTTCTTAATTGGTGTTGGTGTTTTTGAGAGGTGTACAGAGAGTATTCGAAGTGTATGCGGCATGCGGGCCTGAACGGGATATTGGACTCATGAATTACTGTGGCTAATGAAATAGACTCCGGACGTAATTTCAGTTGAGGAAGTTATTACAGATTCAGATGATGAAATTGATTCGAGCTCAAACGTTGTTTCAGATGAAATTTGCATGGAGCAATCTGAATTATCTCAACATAATTAAGTTTACCAGCAATCTCTAGGATATCTCAGAAAAACAAATC
Source organism: Papaver armeniacum (assembly GCA_023531295.1). Taxonomy (NCBI): domain Eukaryota; kingdom Viridiplantae; phylum Streptophyta; class Magnoliopsida; order Ranunculales; family Papaveraceae; genus Papaver; species Papaver armeniacum. The sequence goes on along the minus strand of JAJJWW010007806.1, from coordinate 49,880 downwards.
AATCCGAATGAGTTCGGTTGGATGCCGCAGTTGTAGAAAGTAATCGATCCAACTATAATGATTTTTTGGGAAGACAACAAACTCCAAGTTTTTCGAAAGAAATTTTATCGTCGAGGAGGAAAATTTTGATGAAGGTCCTCCTGGTTTTTGCACACCAAGAACAGAACCTGAAAGACTAAATTGTTCACCCGGAGACTCATGTGAGAGTCGGGTGAAAATTAAAGGTTGTACAATGAAGCCAAAAAATTTAAGTTGGGATGTAGGGCTCGGGGGCTAAACAAGTGCAGTGAAGGTTGGAAAGTTTCGGTTTTTCAAATCCAAGTTTGGTGGAGAAATTAAAAGAGTGGCGGGAGAATATGGAAGTTAATGGCTCAGCTAGTTGCATTATCTAGTCAAAGCTGAATTAGGAATCTGAACTGAATAACACTTTGATCTTTAGAGGAAAGGAAGGAGCTGCTCTTCAAAGGTCAACACATGCACATTCGTCTTGGTGAGAAGAACACTTTATATTTTCATCAATATGCTAGCCTCAGAAGAAGAACAAGTAATAGAATTATGGCCATTAAGAAAGGTGAACTGCTTAAAATCAAATATACTTTTTTCGATATGCACTATACTTTAGATGTCGATATTGGACCAAAAATAGACTCAAATTGGTGTAACAAAATTATACAGGAAGAAGAGGAAATTTGGGAAGCTATCAAGGAATTGGAACAAGAGCAAGCCTCAGGAGCTGTTGGATTCCCTATGCTTGTTATAGAAAATCAGAGGGAACCCATTTTCTGATGAGAGATTACTTCGCATCGACAACAGGAAAACTATTTAAATCTGAAAATAATGCGTCAAAGACAGATTCCAGTACAATCCATATGCAAAATGGAAGCGAAATTATTTACACACAGACTAGTTGTAAAGAAGTGAACCACCACCGGGAGATAGGAGTCATGAATTTTGTTCCTACCACCGCTTTCATGGACATCTAACAAATGATTGTAGAAACATAAAAAGAATCATCCTAATAATGATTGACCAAGGAAAGCTGAATCATTTTCTAAAAGGTGAAGAGAAAATTCAACCGTTACCACCACCACCAGAAATGCGCAGGACAGTCTCAGCAAAGGGGAAAGAAACATTCGTAATAGAAGTCGGAGCTTAAAGCTAAAAATTTGTTTTGCAACTCCATTGTACATTCATACCGCACAATTGAAGATTTTCATGATAATGTTCTTAGTAGGGTCTTCGTGAGAGATGCTGATAATAAGGAAATAATGAACATCGCGAAGACAACGCAGTTAAAAGAATGGCAAATGCAGATTATTTCTTTTTCTGCAGAAGAGGTACCTGGAGGCAGAGAGATGCATGATAATCCATTGGTCGTGAAATTGGAAATTAATCCAAAACCTGTTGATGGCGAAGATGATGAAGCAGAAAATTGCTGGGCGATCAATAGAATACTAATTGATACTGGGAGCTCAGTAAACATTCTTTTTTACCATACTTACAAGACTATGGGAGGAAAGGATGAAGATTTGATACCTTCGACATACAAAATATATGGTTTCAATGGTACCGCGAACAAGCCCAAAGGAGAAGTACATATGAGAATACCCTTACAAGGATTATCAACTGATATTTTGTTCTGTGTGGTCGATGTGGAGTCCCCTTATAATGCATTGATCGGACGGCCATGGTTGCATGGAATTCTGGGTGTAGCGTCGACATATCATCAGAGTATAAAGTTTCCTCATCCTAGTGGTGTTGGAATTATAAAGGGAGACTGGATGGAAGGACAAAAATGTTATGAGGTCGACGTGGAGAGTTGCGAGGAGAGAGTTGCAAAAAGGAAGGGTTGGAAGAAGAATATAAAAGATGAACAAAGAAAAGAAAGGTTGATGGTGGATACCATAGATAAAAGAAGAGAAGACACATTGTGAGGTGAATGCATGAAGGGAGTTGAAAATTATGATGGAAAAGAAACGTTAAGAGATTTGAATAGTGCAGAGGTAGAAAACAGCAGGATCAAAAGGTGTAAGAAGTGAATAATCGTTGTTATCAAAATTAGTGACGAAGACATATCAAGAGTAGGAAACAGAAATAATAAGTGAAGAAGAAATGTGCGAGAATCTCGTTATCAAGAATGTATGAAAATCTGATTGAAGAATTGAAATGAGGTTATTACAAACAAAGAAAAATTATGCGATAGCTTCGCAAACAAAATAGAAAGAGATTATCAAAAATGAATGATTTATTAAATTAACAAAAATGAATGAGTGAGTGAATAGGACGAACCTTTATGGCGTACACCCTAGTTCGCGAATGATATTTCGCAAGAGGCAAATGTAAGACCTAAAGTGCGTCATATAAGGGGTATCTCTTGACATGGCTCGGGGAAAGGTTACACCCGCTCATGGAACCTGGGTCATGGAGATTTGGGGCCCATGAAAGCCTATCCTCAAGAGATACCTTGGATTTCCAACTATTTATATAAGGTTATACCCCTGGTTGGGCCTTGAGGGTCTCTTCCAAGGAGTCGATGTATGCTCAAGGCGCCGGGGTACACGGTTGAGCCAAGAGTGCCTGTGGCATTTGAAGTGTCTCGGTCATTCTTGGCAAGTCTTGGTATATGCTGCTGTTGATGGTGGTTTTTAAACAAGGGGTAAAATCGTAAAACCCCATGACCTAGTGTTACCCGCAACACATTAACTAAGAGCATTTAACTCGGTGTAAATAATTAATAGGGGTATTTTTCAAAATACAGTTAGGGTTTTCAACACGTAACCCTAATTCCAAAACCAAGCCGCATACTGCGCACCATGGTAACAATGCCAAACCAAGCCGCATACTGCGCACCACGGCAACAATGCCAAACCAAGCCGCATACTGCGCACCACGACAACAATGCCAAACCAAGCCGCATACTGCTTTGCGCACCATGGCAACAATGCCAAACCAAGCGCATCTTTGCGCGCACCATGGCAACAATGCCAAACCAAGCCGCATCTGCGCACCATGGCAACAATGCCAAACCAAGCCGCATCTTTACGCACCACGGCAACAATGCCAAACCAAGCCGCATCTTTGCGCACCACGGCAACAATGCCAAACCAAGCCGCAGCATCTTGCGCACCAGGCAACAATGCCAAACCAAGCCGCATCTGCGCACCATGGCAACAATGCCAAACCAAGCCGCATCTTTGTATGCACCATGGCAACAATGCCAAACCAAGCGCACCCAGGTGCACCATGAAACAATGCCAAATCTCCAAGCCGCTATGCCTTTGGCCCACGCCCAACATAGCGCCCTAGGTTTGCAAGACTTGCAACTAGGTCGGCATGGCGCCAACGTGCCATTGGCACATGCCAACACGTGCCACAAGCCATATTTCTAAGCCGCTATGCCTTTGGCCCACGCCCAACATAGCGCCCTAGGTTTGCAAGACTTGCAACTAGGTCAACATGGCCGCAGTGCCATTGGCACATGCCAACACGTGCTCGCAAGCCATATTTCCAAGCCGCTATACCTTTGGCCCACGCCAACATAGCGCCCTAGGTTTGCAAGACTTGCAACTAGGTCAACATGGCCGCACGTGCCATTGGCACATGCCAACACGTGCCACAAGCCATATTTCTAAGCCGCTATGCCTTTGGCCCACGCCAAACATAGCGCCCTAGGTTTGCAAGACTTGCAACTAGGTCAACATGCCCGCACGTGCCATTGTCACATGCCAACACGTGCCGCAAGCCATATTTCCTAAGCCGCTATGCCTTTGGCCCACGCCAAATATAGCGCCCTAGGATTGCAAGACTTGCAACTAGTGTGGCCGCACGTGCCATTGGCACATGCCAACACGTGCCATTGGCACATGCCAACACGTGCCACAAGCCATATTTCCAAGCCGCTATGCCTTTGGCCCACGCCAAATATAGCGCCCTAGGTTTGCAAGACTTGCAACTAGGTCAACATGGCCGCACGTGCCATTGGCACATGCCAACACGTGCCGAAGCCATATTTCTAAGCCGCTATGCCTTTGGCCCACGCCAAATATAGCGCCCTAGGTTTGCAAGACTTGCAACTAGGTCAACATGGCCGCACGTGCCATTGGCACATGCCAAACACACGCCGGTAGCCATACTTCCAAACCGTGTGCCTACCACCAAGGCATTCCGCCCTACGCCATTGGCACATGCCAAACTTGCACGCCTAGCATAACTTGCAAACCGTGCAACCTACCACCAAGGCATTCCGCACATGCCATTGGCACATGCCAAACACACACTCTGGTAGCCTAACTTGCAAACCGTGCAACCTACCACCAAGGCATTCCGCACACGCCATTGGCACATGCCAAACACACACGCTGGTAGCCTAACTTGCAAACCGTGCAACCTATCACCAAGGCATTCTGCTCATGCCATTGGCACATGCCAAACACACACGCTGGTAGCCTAACTTGCAAACCATGCAACCTACCACCAAGGCATTCCGCACATGCCATTGGCACATGCCAAACACACACGCTGGTAGCCTAACTTGCAAACCGTGCAACCTACCACCAAGGCATTCCGCACATGCCATTGGCACATGCCAAACACACACGCGGTAACCTAACTTGCAAACCGTGCAACCTACCACGAAGGCATTCCGCACATGCCAAACACCCACGCTGGTAACCTAACTTGCAAACCGTGCAACCTACCACCAAGGCATTCCGCACATGCCATTGGCACATGCCACATGCGCCACTAGCAGCGCCACTTGCACTCAAGATGCAACCAACACTCGAGACATCGACACAAACGGGGATGCTTCTTTAGGGTTTTGGTTTGGCGGTCACAACATGCGGCGTACACTACGCTCACATTAAGAAAGCGTGAAAAGGAATAAAGCGGTCAAATAAAAGAGGAAATAATGGTGAAAAACGTTTTCGCCCATTAAACCATGCGGTTACCACCTCCTCCCATTATTTCACCCTTTACTCTCTTCCTTCATGAGGCCGGGGAAAATGCGTTTCAATCTCGACTTGTATAAATAGGTCTTACCTATTTCCACCAAAAACAAGTCTCGGTCGGGAGAAAAATACTACACTCTCGAAAAGCAACTTTGCAAGCTCTCCCAAAAGCTTCCATCTCTTGCAAGCTTCCCAAGCTTTTTTACTTTCGATACAAGTCGAGATACTACTCTCCCAGAACTACTCCTCAACACCTTTCTTTGCTTCCCTCCCCAAATCAACCCTTCTCCTCCACTTTGTGACCGAAGCAAGTCTGGAACGGCCATTTCTTGGTTTAGGCCGGACTTGTGCGGATTGATCTCTCGAATCTATAAAGTGCTCACGTGCGGCATATTTGTTTAGGGTTTGAATCGGTTTCTCACTCACCTACGAATTTACCGAAATCGGCGAAACGATTTTTACCCATAAACAATTGGCGACCACGGCGGGAGGATCGATCTATCGGCTACAATGTCGACTGTCGATCTCGTTCTTCGACCCGGATGTCAAGATGGTAGGGGAAGGCGACTCGATCCGAATCAACTACCCGGAGACGACCGGTTACTTGCGGTTGTAAAACTACACCGAAAACCGGGGACTCGTTGAAGATGCTACCGGCGGTGGGGACTTGCGACTCGGTCCGACTCGCTAGACAACCCGGTTATTAGTTGTTAAAACTACACCGAAAACTGGGGACTCGTTGAAGACGCTACCAGACAATTGGGGAATTGCGACTCGGTCAGACTCGGACAACTTGGTTATCGGTTGTTAAAACTATACTCGTTGAAGACGCTACCCGACAATCGGGGGACTTGCTTGGCGATGCTACAAAGCAAAGAACCGCCTTTTACATGGAGAGGGGCGTGTTCGCAAAACCTATGAAGTGAGTAAATTCGGGACCGGGCAAGATATACAATCTATTTTTAGGTTCTTAGTAAAACCGTCGTACTACTGAGTCTTATGCCTATTGCTAGCACACACTTTCATAAAAGCAACATTCCTTTCCCAAAACATAATCAGAGTCATATTATCAAAACCATTCATCCCAGAAATAATCCAATACCCTAAAAAGCTACCAGCTGTCTATCAAAGGTCAAGTTTTGAACCAGACATCCAATATGTCTTTCAAAAAAAAAAAAGAACCTAAATGAAAGTTTAACGGAGAAACATTCAAGGAAAATCATCCAACAGAGGTCTGTTCTTCTTGGAGAAGGTCAACTTTGCATCTTCAAGAGCCGCTCTCTTCATAGTCAACATCTTGGAAAGTTTTTCGAGTTCTACCTCTGTCGAGCAATCTCCTCGGCGGAAAGGCTTTCGACTGCTGCATCTTTCAACTTTTGGATCTCTGCAGGCCTTCGACAAACCACGAAGTGTTGAACTCCTTTTCTATGCACACGTCGCGATGGTGCTCCCGATCGGCAATAACGTCTTGAGAATCGATGTGAAGATCAAGCACGCATGTCCTCGATGGAAGATAAAGCCTCTTCCACGCTTAACCGCGCAAATCGACTAGTGACTTTCTTGGTTGTAGCCATATGTCCGTATTTCTCCCAGTTAGGTGTACAAAGCCTCGTGCTTAGCCAAGCACGCTGAAGCCGCCAACCAGCACATGACCCGGATAAGGAACCAAGTACGGAGGATCAAAAATGGCGCCTGCACACGGCCTCACGACTCGCGAGGGTTTTCCTCCATGTCTACGACAACAACCATCGAGAGAATCATCCGGCGTTTGAGCCACATACATGCCCGGCAATTGGCTAACGCTCATCTCCAAGTCACCAGCGGTGGTCACCAAAGGCAAGTTTTCATGCGGCTCTACCCCCGGAATCATCCTCCGAACCGTTCCTCCTGCGAACTCGAGTCGGATATTTCCCAAAAGAGGAAACAAAAGGACAAAGAAAAGAAGTGCGAAACTCACCGAACCACTTCCCGAAAACAAACCGGTCTTCTTGGGAGGAATCACTCTCACTTGTTGAACCTTCTTCTCTCTCGACTCATCATCGCTATGAGAAGGCTCAATCTTTGCTGGAGTTCTTTGAAGAAATTGCCGTCTCCGGCAGCGTGCAAGAGCACGAAAGCATTAACACTACAGAAGCCCAGAAGGAAACAAGACACATGTTCTCAGCCGAAATTCACGTGTTTTGAGACAAACCAATGAAGAAGCGACACATACCTGGTTATTGGAAGAACTGAAAGACACAAGAGCCGTGGGAGGATCTTGTGAAACCGTCCGGAACCCACGACACGATTCTTTGTTCTCCGTTCCTTGGCACAGGGGCTTTCAGAATTGTTAGGCAACTTTCACTTGGGATCTCTCAACATTGGATACTCTTTCGGAAGCTGGGGAAGGTTTGCAACGAACGTTTTCCACCACGTTATTCACAAAATCTCGGATCATAGTAAACTCGTCGCACCAAAACTCATTATAGCCGAAGGTCGTCGAAGTTACTCTTCCCATTTGAAAGAAGGAAAAGACGGATACCCGGCTTAAGGGTGCCCAGCGTCAAGGGCGACACGCAATGAATCCTTAGGGATCACCGGCCGGTAAACAAGAGGCACCCCTTGATCGAAACCCATGTGACGAGCAGCACGGTCAATATTGTAAGCAGCTATCTGGAAAGACCCCACGAAGAAAGACGGCATATAACAGGGCAAGCAGCTTTGAATGAACAGTTTTTCACCAACGCTCAAAGCGTCATCAGAAGACAAAGACATGAGCGGAGCAGAAGCAAAAGTGTCAATTTGAGTCACTGACTTATGGACCGGCCCCCATGGACGAAAATTGATTTCATGCAACTTATCAAGAAAACTAACCAAGCTCACGCCAACTCTTGGGCGCCTGTTCACCCATCGAAGAATACGGGAGCCACCCCAACTCACGGGAAGCGAAGGCAGCGGTTTAGGAGCATACTTCTCAAAGTGCTCCCATAGCCAGACTTGCAGAAAAGCAACGTGCACATACGAATCCACTTTCATGAAACCATTCGAAACTTGCATGTTCGCAACTAGGTGATCCAGATGCACATACGGGGAACCAAGGAACAACTTGCCAATGGGAAGAACTTCACCCTTTGCCAACTTCACAGCAATCGCTAACAACTCCGGTCTTATTCCTTTCTTGACAGAACCGTCATCAAAAATGTCTCTGGACAACCAGAGAGCCAAAAATGCGGCGACATGAAGATCACTGCTTTTCTGTTCAGGCTCCAACTCGTCCGGAAACCATTGAGATATCCACCAACCGTAAGGACACCTTTCATCCTCTTTCCGGGCAGAATCCTTCGACTTTGCAATGGAGTCTTTCCGAGCAAAATCCCCCCAACTTAGCGGCCAGGTCATCCCGCATCTTCACCTCACTTTCAGATAATTGGATTTTAAGATTCCCAGTTACCGGAAGATTCAACAAGAGAGCCACACTCTCCAAGGAGAAAGTTATCTCGCCCCATCTACATATAATTGTATGGGTGTCCGAACACCATCTGGAGATGAAAGCAACCAAGCCCGGGATATCCTTCCTAATCTGGAGATTTACTGAAGTCTTGACAGCATCAATGACCTGCGCTCGAGTCAAGTTGGTATTTATATGCTCCTTGCTCACCATGAACTCAACCCATCTATCAAAAGAACGCAATGGGCTTTGACACATCCTGAAGTCAATGTTGGAAGAAGAATACACCCCTTTATGGAGACGGAACCGAATGGTGCTCTCTGGCAAACCGAACGTGTCTTCCTTTCATCCTCACCACCGGTTAGCAAAATTGGCACGAAACACTGGGTGATTCTTCCGAGCGGGGCAAGGGCTCTAGTGAAGAATTCATCATCTGTGTTCGGTTTGGAATTATGAGCATCCTTCGGCGAAGTGAAATTTGATTCAGGTAACATCTTATCGAATTCCTTCACAACAATTTGGTAATAAGATATCTGCACAAAACAAACGGAGAAAGACGAAGTTATCTCCCTGACACATAATCGTACCCAACAACAAAAAAAAAAAAGAAGAAAGGGGAAGGAGGACGTATTTTATTCGCGTTCAAGACTATATACACAGTATTTTATTCGGGTTCAAGACTATACACGCAGTATTTTCTTCGGGTTCGAGACTATATACGCGACATTCTATACGGGTACAAGTGCGTCTACAGTATCTTTCTTCGGGTTCGGGAATTATATACGGAGCATCCTCTACGGGTTCAAAATACACACGCGTATTTTCTTGAGGTTCAAATATTTCTTTCGGGACCCGAAAATTCATATATGCAATATTTCCTACGGGTTCAAACAATATATGCAGTATTTCCCTTGGTCGCATACATACAATATTTTCTACAAGAGGCACGCCAAGAAATCATATGCAAGGATTGTGGGAGCGCCTACTCTTAAGGTTTACACCTACGTGAAAAAAAAAAAAAAAAAAAAAAGTACTCGAAGACATACCAAGAAAGGGTTTCTCTTTGTCGCTAGTATGAAAAGAGGAAGGAATAAAGCGCAGGATGGGGAGAAAGGGGCTTTATATATATATATATATATATATATATATATATATATAGGCGTGAAGACTTTGAAATAGGGAAGGATTTCCCTTTTACCAAAATCACGCGTGCAAGAAACGGGCCCACAAAGGGTGCGACTTCCCAATGTCGCCCAAGTCACGCCTACAAGCACGGTTTCCAAGCTGCACCGGCCCACCAATTGCGCCGACCTGCAAGCACGCACGGCTTCTACACTTTGCGCCGGTCCCACCAGCTAGCACACTCAGTTTCCCAACTCACGCCAACTTCCCAACGTCGCCCAAGCTGCGTCGGGCCCACCAATTGTGCTGACCTCCCGATTTGTGCAAAACTACCGAGAGGCAAGGATTCCAAATCCTATTTATAAAAGGTCGAGACAAGCCTCCCTCAATTCTCTTTACGGTTTGTTGTTAATAGTTTGTCACCATCTTATGCTTACCTCGCAACAAAGCCCCTGTTCCGAGCTAGCGGGGGACTTAATGTTGATGGTGGTTTTTAAACAAGGGGTAAAATCGTAAAACCCCATGACCTAGTGTTACCTGCAACACATTAACTAAGAGCATTTAACTCGGGTGTAAATAATTAATAGGGGTATTTTTTCAAAATACAGTTAGGGTTTTCAACACAAAACCCTAATTCCAAAACCAGCCGCATCTTCTGCGCACCATGGCAACAATGCCAAACCAAGCCGCATCTCTGCGCTGCGGCAACAATGCCAAACCAAGCCGCATCTTTGCGCACCACGGCAACAATGCCAAACCAAGCCATCATATGCTGCGCACCATGGCAACAATGCCAAACCAAGCCGCATCTTTGCGCACCATGGCAACAATGCCAAACCAAGCCGCATCTGCGCACCATACAGCCTTGATGCCAAACCAAGCCGCATATTTGCGGCACCATGGCAACAATGCCAAACCAAGCCTTTTTCTGCGCACCATGGCAACAATGCCAAACCAAGCGCATATCTTTGCGCACCATGGCAACAATGCCAAACCAAGCGCACCTGCGCACCATGGCAACAATGCCAAATCTCCAAGCCGCTATGCCTTTGGCCCACGCCCAACATAGCGCCCTAGGTTTGCAAGACTTGCAACTAGGTCAACATGGCCAAACCACGTGCCATTGGCACATGCCAACACGTGCCACAAGCCATATTTCTAAGCCGCTATGCCTTTGGCCCACGCCAAACATAGCGCCCTAGGTTTGCAAGACTTGCAACTAGGTCAACATGGCCGCACGTGCCATTGGCACATGCCAACACGTGCCGCAAGCCATATTTCCAAGCCGCTATGCCTTTGGCCCACGCCAAACATAGCGCCCTAGGTTTGCAAGACTTGCAACTAGGTCAACATGGCCGCACGTGCCATTGGCACATGCCAACACGTGCCGCAAGCCATATTTCTAAGCCGCTATGCCTTTGGCCCACGCCAACATAGCGCCCTAGGTTTGCAAGACTTGCAACTAGGTCAACATGGCCGCACGTGCCATTGGCACATGCCAACACGTGCCGCAAGCCATATTTCTAAGCCGCTATGCCTTTGGTCCACGCCCAACATAGCGCCCTAGGTTTGCAAGACTTGCAACTAGGTCAACATGGCCGCACGTGCCATTGGCACATGCCAACACGTGCCGCAAGCCATATTTCCAAGCCGCTATGCCTTTGGCACACGCCAAATATAGCGCCCTAGGTTTGCAAGACTTGCAACTAGGTCAACATGGCCGCACGTGCCATTGGCACATGCCAACACGTGCCGCAAGCCATATTTCTAAGCCGCTATGCCTTTGGCCCACGCCAAATATAGCGCCCTAGGCTTGCAAGACTTGCAACTAGGTCAACATGGCCGCACGTGCCATTGGCACATGCCAACACGTGTCGCAAGCCATACTTCCAAGCAGCTATGCCTTTGGCCCACGCCAAACATAGCGCCCTAGGCTTGCAAGACTTGCAACTAGGTCAACATGGCCGCACGTGCCATTGGCACATGCCAAACACACACGCCGGTAGCCTAACTTCAAACCGTTCAACCTACCACCAAGGCATTCAAGCACGCCATTGGCCCATGCCAAACACACGCCCTGGTAGCCTAACTTGCAAACCGTGCAACCTACCACCAAGGCATTCACGTGCCATTGGCACATGCCAACACACGCTGGTAGCCTAACTTGCAAACCGTGCAACCTACCACCAAGGAATTCCGCACACGCCATTGGCACATGCCAAACACACGCCCTAGCCTTTAAGACTTGCAAACTGCAACCTACCACCAAGGCATTCCGCACATGCCATTAGCACATGCCAAAGACACACACTGGTAGCCTAACTTGCAAAACCGTGCAACCTACCACCAAGGCATTCCGCACATGCCATTGGCACATGCCAAACACACACGCCCTAGCCTAAACTTGCAAACCGTGCAACCTACCACCAAGGCATTCCGCACATGCCATTGGCACATGCCAAACACACTCATTGGTAACCTAACTTGCAAACCGTGCAACCTACCACCAAGGCATTCCGCATATGCCATTGGCACATGCCAAACACACACGCTGGTAACCTAACTTGCAAACCGTGCTACCTACCACCAAGGCATTCACATGCCATTGGCACATGCCACACGCGCCACTAGCAGCGCCACTTGCACTCAAGATGCAACCAACACTCGAGACATCGACACAAACTGGGGGATGCTTCTTTAGGGTTTTGGTTTGGCGGTCACAACATGCAGCATACACTACGCTCACATTAAGAAAGCGTGATAAGGAATAAAGCGGTCAAATAAAAGAGGAAATAATGGTGAAAAACGTTTTCGCCCATTAAACCATGCGGTTACCACCTCCTCCCATTATTTCACCCTTTACTCTCTTCCTTCATGAGGCCAGGGTACGTTTCAATCTCGACTTGTATAAATAGGTCTTACCTATTTCCACCAAAAAACAAGTCTCGGTCAGGAGAAAAATACTACACTCTCAGAAAAGCAACTTTGCAAGCTCTCCCAAAAATCTTCCATCTCTTGCAAGCTTCCCAAGCTTTTACTTTCTGATACAAGTCGAGATACTACTCTCCCAGAACTACTCTGGTCTCAACACCTTTCTTTGCTTCCCTCCCCAAATCAACCCTTCTCCTCCACTTTGTGACCGAAGCAAGTCTGGAACGGCCATTTCTTGGTTTAGGCCGGACTTGTACAGATTGATCTCTCGAATCTATAAAGTGCTCACGTGCAGCACATTTGTTTAGGGTTTGAATCTGTTTCTCACTCACCTACCGAATTTACCGAAATCGGCAGAAACGATTTTTACCCATAAACAGCTGCACTCGGCCCGAAGAAAACTCCACTTAGGGTGCAGTCTCGTAACCATAAACCATATAGGTATAAGGGATAAGATACTGCGAAAACAACTGGTTGTTGTTAAGACCGGATGGGAGGAGCTAGTCTTGTATGGCCGATGTACGCCTCCTTGAAGGGGCAACCAAGGAGAAGATAAGGGCGGCACCCTCCATTAGGGAGCTGATATGTGTCAAAAGACGCAAATGTCATGAGGCTTTATTTTCGCAAGGAAATTTAGGCTTGTCATATTTGTGTGATGATCCTGAAGAGGCAATAATACTAATGTAAGGTTAAGACGAGATCAATGGGTTTTTACATGAAAATGTAAAAACGTCCTGCGATCACGTTGCAAAGACGACAATGTCATGGGGTTTTACATTCGCAAGAATATTTAAGCCTGTCATATTATCGCAAATAAAATATCCTGCAGAGGCAAAAATACTTAAGAAACGATAAGACAAGGTCAATGGGTCATTGCATGAAAATGTAAAGACGTCCTGCGATCTTGTCGCAATGAGGGGTGGCGAAATAAGACCTTTAATTAGAAAGACAAAATAAGACCACACAAGCAATGATAAGACAAGATCAATATATTTCTTGCGATCTTGTCGCAACGGTGAACTTCAAACATAATTAAAGATATAGTCACACAGAATTTGAGGAGGCAAATAAGCTTGCGAAAATGCCTACATTTCTTCATCAAGTTACCAACAATAAGGGCAAAGCTCAAAAGTTTCATTACTCAGAGATAATTGATCAAATCTCTAATTTGGAAATAAATAACAGAGGCAAGTATGGGAATGAATAAGATAAAATCTTGTTATTCATTTCCACATGATAGATTTATGTATCTTGTTATTCATTTCCACATGATAGATTTATGCATTCATAATACTGGTCAGTTGTATTACAAAGAAGAATCGCTTGATTAATATGCGCAAGTAAAGAAAATAAAAGCTGAATTCATAATTAGTAATCCAAGAAATTTACAATAGGGGGTTACAAAAATGGAAGATTAAAAGAGTATATGTACAGATATTACAAGAAGTGAAAGAAGAAAAAGAAGTTATTTCTTTGAGGATTCTTCTTCTATGTCAGATTCTTCGATCTCGCCATTCTTTTCGCCGGACTCTTCTTCTTCACTAGCTTCACTATCAGAAACATCCGAGAAAGGCATATTTTCAGGAATATCATCAAAAATACAAGGGTATGAACTAAGAGGAATGCGATGATCATTGCAAACTGCTTCAATAGTTTGGTTGCGAAAGCGAACAGCATCATTGTTGAAGTTCGCTACTGTAGCTTGCAGTTGTTTCTTCAACTTAGAATACTTGTTGTTGCGAAGAGAAATGTCCTGTGCGAGTTGCTCTTTTTCAGACTCAAGTTCTTTAATCCTTGTCTGAAATCTCTTCTCGGATTCTGCAAGACATATGACAATGAATTAACAACTTAATAACAATACTATAGAAGTAAGGAGCAGTAAAGTATAATAAATAACCTTCTCTCGTCGATATCATATCTTTAACCAAGGCAAGATGCTTTCGGCATGAAGACTAACATCAACACCTAGGTTATTCCCTGCATTATCTAGAACCTTCGCAGCCCAAGCGAATTCATCATCATTATTTATAACGAGAAGCGAACGAATTTGATCTTCTCGCTCATTAAGTATGGCATTCTGACGAAGAGATTCATCTCGTTCAATTTGTACTTCGAGAAGAGATTTTTGAAATGCCGCTAATGCTTGTGCACCTTTATTTGCAATACGGTCTTTGTCATCTATAAGACCACTAATTTTCTTCCTTAAAGTTTTGATTTTCTTTTGGGTGTCAAGATACATTTGTTTAAATCGGTTAGCTAAACCTAAACTAGATCTATGCTCAATCTCTAAGAGACGATATTTGGCCTGAAGTTCATTTAATGGAAGGGAATCAATTTTGCTTGACGAACTACTTAAAGATTCGTTGAGATGAGTGAGGAGAACATCATTGTCCATAGGCTCGGGAAATGAATGGAGAAGAATGGCTTCTTCAGAGAGATTATATATGTCTACTGTGAAAATAATAAATCGGCAAAGAAAAGCAGACAAAATAAAGACGATTTGAAGAGTAAAAAAATTCGTACCATAAAGTTGTTAATTTGCACTTTGAAGAGTAGATATTTTATTCTTTTCCGAGAAGTAGACTTAACCTCCAATTGTTGAACTTTCTTGAGACGTCAGAATTTCCAGTTTCTAATTCTTGGACTTTCTCTTTGAGTTGGAGATTTTTCTTTTCAAGATTGTTGCGTCTTTTCTCGAGGTCTGAGGCAACAACAAAGGAAGCTCTCCCAGACTATAAAAGGAAGTAAAGAAATGGTTAAGATAAAACTTATAATCGAAGTCACAAAGAAACAAAGGAATATGAACATACCAAAGCGTTGAGAGCATTTAAAAAGCTAGAAGTCATTGTTCGGGAAACTCCGCGAAAGGATTCATTATCCTCTAACAAAGGAGCATCGCAAATTTTAGCGAGAGCTTCGCAAGTAGCGGATAAATGATCATCTCCAAATCCTTGCATAGAATCGGAGAAGATACTAGACAACTGCACCATGGCAAAGGTGACCGAGTGATTCTCCTTCGCAGAGGAAGTACCAATCTCATTTTCATCCTCGTCAGAGCTCTCGCTGGTTTGGGAATTAGAATGAGAAAGAGATTGGAGTTTCCGTTTTTTAGAAGATGGACCAGAAGATTTATTCTTGCGAGAAGTGATTTTATTCTTGCCTTTAACATTCGCAGCTTCAACTTCTTCAACTTCAACCTTCGAACACGAATAAAGATAAGAAACAGAGGCAACAATATTGTTTAAAATAACAAAAGAAAATGTTTCTTACTTCATCCGTGATCGATTGGAGTATCGCCAGGGTGCTCGCCTTTGGATTTGTTTTATAACTCTTCCTCAGTTTGTCAACCTGTAAACTTTGAAAATTTAGTAAATATAAGAAGAAGGGAGTATCGCAAAAGTAAAACCTGAAATAGGAAATATACCTCTTTGCCTTCTCGGGCCACTTAAATTCCCAAGGATGATAGTTCGTAGATTCGCAGGAGTACGTGTGAACTGCGATATAGGGTCCATTCAAAAATAAAGGAACAACCCACCATTTCTCATCTTTGGAATGACGAGAGTACTATTGTTGCCCGAGTGCCAACCGCATCTTGCATAAGCAAATTGTCATCGGGAATATTATCTTTTCTTTTCAACCGAGCACCCCAGCGAGATTTATCATTTCTCATATTTATTACTTTATAATTTTCAAAAAAGTTTTCCATGGTATATTTCTCAGCGACTATTTCTAAGTTTGCGAATCTAGGATCCTTGACATCATCAGAATATAAAGATCCTTTACCAGCGCCACGGTTGGCGAATTCAAGCATTAGGCGGATGCAGTCGCCGCTCAACTGATAAACAGCTCGCGAGAATTTTTCATGAGCAAGAATTTCATAGAATAAAGGTATCTCGGGATTATATAGAGGAATGGGAAGACCTGCGAGGAGTTGACCTAGCGAGACTATGATTTTCTGATCATCACATTGATGATCAGAAAACAATTTTGCAGAAAGTATAGATGAAGATTCTTGATCAGGAAGGTTGATAAAATGAAACCCTTTTCCCCAGAATCTCTTTTGAACATCATTGAAAAGGGGTTTGTATGTACGACCAAGTGAAGCCATTATTAGAGTATGGGAAAGAAGGGAGAAGTGAAAATTGAGAGAAAGAAAGAAGGGAGGAGTTACAGTAGCAGAAGCGCAAATTGCGGAGGAAGAAAGTTGAAGGAAAGTTGCAGAGGGAAAATAAAAGAGAAGAAGAGAAGGGTGAGAAAACTATATATAGAGAGAAGAATCCTCGAGAAAATAAGTGCATTTAATGCGAGATGGGACGTGAATGGTCAAAAGTAAATGGTTGAATGAAACGTGTCAAGAAAGGAATGGAAGAAGAAACATCTGTAATAAGTTAAGTCCGTAAAAGTACGGATTAAAACAGAGATAAGGATGAGCTATTGCGGCATTTCAAAATCTTAGTTCTCATGACACTCTCTACTCAGCAGAAGACATGAGAAGAGGCAAGATGTAGGATCAGAATATCGCGACATCAATACTTCGCGAGATTAATAAACGACTACATTACTTAAGGCGCGCAGGAAATAATTTAAATGACGCATTAGATGACGACAAATTTTAACATGAGAAAAGTGTGAAGACTTGGCGAGATTTAGGAGTGTCGCGTAAGACGAACACTTATACACTTGCGATACTTCATGAAGGATTCTAAAATAAAGGACAGCTTAGCTGTCATCCACTATGTAATACCCTATATAAAGGGTTGAGTAAGTCTGTCAGGGGAGGGTTCTTTATGAATTATTAAGCAAGTCATTTGGAGAGAGAAAATTTAGAGTGATTGTAATTTCTTTAGTTCTGTTCTATCTTTCTTTGTAAACATTTCAAGAAAATAATCAATAAAATCTATAGCAATTCATATTCAAATGATTTAGTTGAGTAAATTCTAATGAGGGGTGTAGTGTGGGATTTCCTGCAACTACAAAGAATGATACTACTCCCTCCGTCCCCAATATATAGGCTGAGTTTTCAATTTTTGTAGTCCCATTAGATAGGCGGAATACAATTTTCAAGATGGGTTTTTCTTATATATGCCCTTATTTATTGTACATTGATAATTATGTTGAGAGTGAGACAAAGGTTAAAACAGGAAAGTAGATGGATATTTAGGAAATCAACATAATTTCTTAATCTAAGAGATTTTGTAAAATCCTCCTATATAATAGGGACGGAGGGAGTATTACGGTTTCGTTTTTCTTTGATTTTCTGGTGGTTAAAAAATCTTCTGAAAAGGTGCGACTTTTGATGTCTATGTTACGTGAAAATATTTTTTAATGATAACCTTTTAACAATAACAGTTGAAAATGCGGCAGTTACTAACCATTTAGATTTCAGTAATTTCATAATGAAAATACTTGTAACCGTTTTGACTTTAATTCCTGGCTTCACGTAACTGTTTCATGTGTGAAATTTATTTCTTACCTAAAATGTTGCTATTATTTTGGAGATTCTGTAAACTCATCATATTAAGATTAAATAATCTTTTTTTCTAGTTTAAAAGTTAAACAATAGTGGAGTTTTTTTGGATTGAAAAATCTAACAGGGTCATTGGTTCAAACCTGAGAATAATATGCCAGTTGTTTGGAATGATGTATATGTGGCCTTCTGGGTTCCTTTCTTTTCCCTTCAAAAGTGGACATTGGAATAAAATTACCACGGGCTATGCATGCTGCACACTTAAAATTGTGAAAGCATATTTTGACACATCTCATACTCTGTAATTTATTAGTTCATCCTGTAGTATATAATAATTCTAATTTCTAGTGAAACACGATAAAATCGAAGAACATCAGAATCGTTGGTAGAACACCGTGTTTTTTTTTTGTAAATAACACTTTGGTTTCAGTGGTTGGAATAGATTTTTTTTTTCCAATGTTGTTGTCATCAAGTCTAATAAATGCTTCAAAAAAAATTATGTTTGATACTAAAATATCTTGATGACCATTAAGGTCAATTTGTTAACAATTACAATAGTCTGATTCGAAAGAATTAATATAATAAATCTTGCTGCCTTCATGTGTGATTCTGGAAAGCTTGCTTGCTGTTATGGTCATTTATTCGGGTTGGAATGTCCATGCCCGCTTATTTATCTACCTCGAATAAGAATCGTCGGTAGAACGCCGTCCAGAAGTTGGATGTAGAGGGAAAAGTAGTTTTTGTTTCTTTGGATGTCCTTCATCATCCAAGGAATTGTTACTTTCGAATTCATCTACTTAAGATGGGTCACGATTCTGGGATTATGCGGTTCTCATTGGAGTTTTTGAAATTGCAGTTCCGATTCCAGTTTCTGCAACTTCAAGCACACTTGCATTAGATTTTGTAGTTTTTGAAATTGGCATTCTTGTTGGAGTGTCTGCAACCTGTATGACACCTGCATTAGATATAAGTCCAAGTTATAGTTAATATTATAAATTCCACCTAAAGAATTTTTCTTTTTATATGATCTGTTACCTGGTTGCAAATTACTGAAGACATCTTTGTAAACAATATTTTGTGTAAAACCTGGTGGTTGTTTATCACCATTTTTTATCAGAATCTTCAAACCTTTTCTTGATGTTGTTCTAGACACTACCATATATAACTGTCCATGAGTAAAAAGTGGTGTTGACAAATAGATTCCCACTTGTTGTAGTGTTTGACCTTGGCTCTTGTTGATTGTCATAGCAAAACATACCTTTACAGGGAATTGCCTTCTTCTGAACACAAAAGGTAAGTTTGCGCCGGTAGGAGAGAATATCATCCTTGGAATGCACACATGAAAGCCAATGCGGTTCCCTGTTATGATTTGTCCTTCAATAAACCTTTTACCAATTTGTTTTACAACTAATCATGTTACGCTGCAAAGACCCATGATCTCATTTATTGTCTGCAGTAGCATTACAGGAACCCAAATTTTAAGTTGCAAGTGGTGGTCCGAAAATCCTGGAAATTGCAGGGAATTCAGAAATTTTGTAGAGTACGGAACATCTTCCCGTAGAATGGATCCTGTCATCGTGGTAATGCTATCTGAACTAAACAAATGATGTGTTTCTCCTGGGTAAGTTGAAACAATGTAGTGATTAATTTCATCGACACTATCGTTGGCCTCGGTGCCAATATGCATCTTTCATCAAGTACTCGCATCTCCACTTTTTGTCGAGCATGCCCGTATATATGATAGACGCAATTTGTTTCACGCAATCCTCATCTCTGCACAATGAGGTACTCATATGGTATTTTGATCCAAGTTGGGTCTTTCAGATGGGTAAGTGTAATTTCCGAAAGATTTCCATTTCCAAGATCAAGTACCCATTTAGAAAATATTTATTTTTCTTTTGTTGCAGATAAAACTCCGGAAATTATGCGCATATTCTCATCAAGGCTGGAGACTCTGAAATGTCTCCATAACTTCGATCTATTAATCGATGCATCAACAGTCATTTTCTTGGTTCCTTCGGGAGTATTCGATAAGATCTGCCTAAAATATCCACCCAAGACTACACTTTTCCTCCGAATATCTTAGCTCGGATTGCTCATCGATCCTTGAATGTTCTATCCGAGCTTCAAGGCATGCTTATGTACCATTGTTGCTTCATCCCATATTATTAGGTCTGCCTTGCACATTAACTTAGCCAAATATGTTCCTTTCGTATGCCACAAACTGAGTCTTTACCAAGTTGTAGGGGTATTTTGAATGTTGAATGTGTTGTCCTACCCCCGTACAAAGAGAGTGACGCGATTCCTGATGAAGCCACTGTTATAACAATTTTTGATCTCGATCTTAATCCGGTTGCCAATAGATTGAAAAGATATGTTTTTCCCGTCCCACTGCTTCCAACGACGAAAAACGTTCCCCCTTTTTTATCTTCGACCGCCTCTTTTACAGCTTTAAATACGTTTTTTTGTTGGATGTTCAATCCATTGTAAAGCTGCAAGAATTCTCCTTGAATTTGTGTTTTATCGTAGTTTACTTCTTCATGGATGAATGTCTTTTCATTTTTTTTGTTGAAGAGGGTGGAAGCATTGGGAATTCTTTGAGAGAATGTTGATCAGGTTCATTGATTTTTCAATTTCAAATAATACCAGGTATTTGAGTTGTTCATCCTCGATATCAGGATATTGATTACCTATTTCTTCATTTTTTTCCTGCAGAATATCTTCAGATAGTAGTCTCCAGTTTCGGTTCCACATTTTCGCCGGATCAAGCTTATTTCACAATGTCTGAGTTAAGTTAGGAACATTTCACGTAAAGACTTGGTGGAGCCCCAAGTACTTTCCTCTTCAATCACTTCCCGCCATTCATGATCGACATCCATTTTCTCGTAATTTTGGAATGTAAGTGATGTTTTGATTGTTAGTGGTTGTATTTAAACGCATTTAAAATGATTTGATCGTATTTAATTGTTTGTGTTTGTTTATATATTGCAATATAAGAAACGTTTTGTGAAAAGACACGTTTGGTGTGTTTCTTACTTAACATTATGGAAAGTCGCAGGAGGTTTCATCTTTGAAAGCGACCTTTAGAGGTTGCTAAATGGATCGCTTTTTCAAAAGGAACTCGTTAGATGATGGCCAATGTCGGATGTCACGACATGGAAAGTTATTCTTGATGTGGCTCACTGGATCTAAGAATCATTATGGGGATGACATGTGGCATTTTGGGGGTCTTTTATTATAAATAAATAAATAAAGATTATTGCAATGGATATTCAACAACTGTGATGCTGAGTTGAATAGGTTTTCATGGAACACCTTGTTGGTTAACGACTTGAAAGACTTCACCGGATTGTGAGGCTGCACTCCAACTATTTCTCTTGTAGTTGCGTGTTTCGATCTTTACGATTCTATCGTTTGAGTACTATCTTCTAATATTTTCTCGAGATTAATTTCTCCGATAGGGAAGATAAAACGTGATCACAAACATCTTAAATCCCATCGCTTGTGATTCCACAATATCTAGTTTCTCCATCATACGATTTAGATTATCGTGAGGTGATTGAAAATACCGGAAGTTGTTCTTCTTAGAATATAAGTCCGGTTCATCAATTGGTTCTGATGTTCACATTGATTTATCAAAAGACATCAACAAAAACTCTTGGGTATTTCTGTGAGACAATTTATTCAATCATAAAGACTTTTCTGTGTGAGACAAATTTGTTTATGAAGTCTTCAACTTTAGGTCGTAGCAACTCTTGGTTGTGGGTGAGATCAACTAAGGGAATTAAGTGAGTAGTATCCTGTTGGGATCAGAGACCTAAGGAGCACAACTGTACCTTGAATCAGTGTGAGATTGATTAGGGTTCAACTACAGTCCAGTCCAAAGTTCATTGGTAGTAGGCTAGTGTCTGTAGCGGCTTAATACAGTGTGGTGTTCAATCTGGACTAGGTCCCGGGTTTTTATGCATTTGCGGTTTCCTCGTTAACAAAACTTAAATTGTCTGTATTATTTCTTTTCCGCATTATATTTTGTTATATAATTGAAATATCACAGGTTGTGCGTTAAATCGATCAATTGGGAAATACAACCCGTGGTTGTTGATTGAAATTGATTGATTCTTGAACATTGGTCTTTGGTACCGTTCAAGTTACTCCTCTTATATTCAATCGGGCTCAGATTTCTATTTGCTTTGATTATGGATTGAATTAAGAGTTAGAGATATAAAACTATTTGAAATAATTTTTCTAGAATGAGTCTGACTGTCTAGTTGATTCTCCAGAAAGTATATTGGAGTAATTCCTCTCATATTGCCAAACAAATTGTTGGGTGTGGTTGTTAGACCCCCGTTTTTCAGTTGGTATCAGAGCAGGCAACCACGTTAAGATCTTATAAGACTGTGTTTGTAGCGATATGATATGGACGATAATATCTCAGATAACGCATCACCAGTTCAGAAATATTCTGATTTGGTTCAAAGCCTTGTTTTTCCTGAGAAGTCACTCACACCCTCTCAATTGTCTGAAACTGTGTATAACTAGGAAGCACTCCTAGATGAGTTGGACGATCTTGTAGATGAAAGTGATTTTGATGGTGGAGAAGGTGTTGATGAGGTAGTCTCACAATATATCAAGCTTTTTGACCAATTCATGAAGAAAAAATGGTCAACATCTTGCTTGACTGAGTTTATGACTCCTCTCTGTCTAGAAAAACAGAAAATGGGAAAACTCTTTAAGGGATATGATTGTGATTACAGTTTGTTACAATCTATTCTTAAAGATCGTGAGGAAGATATACATTCAAAGAATTCCGAATGTGAAAATCTTCTTCAAATCTCTTTGTGTTGAAAGAAAGACTTGCGTAAATGTAGCAAAGTGTGACTCTCAACAAAAAATTTGAATGATGAGAAAGCGCTTATCTCATTCGACAAAAACGCCTTGAGGCTGATTTAGTCACGCTCTGATAAAATCAAGATGTTGGAAGATGACTTGAAAGAGTTCAATACTAGTTCAAGCAAATTAACCACTATGCTAGAAGCAAGTAAAAATCATCGTGATACATGGGGATTGGGCTATAAGGTAATAAATGCTCCAAGTATTAGCAAAGAGTTAAAATTTGTCAAGGCTAGTGATTCTTCTCAACAAAAGGTTTCACCGATGGAAAAGTGAAATACCTTAACCGGCAGTTAAGGTTCAAAAGAGCAAAGTATATCAACCTCCAAAACCAGCACACATGGATCGAGGTAAGAACATTCCTTATGTCTGCCACTATTACGGAAATAAAGGTCACCTGGAAAGGAGATGTCGTTTCCGTATAAGGAATGTGAAACTTCATGATGTTCTTGTTTGGGCATCACAAGAAGTTGTCGAACCAAGATCATATATTAAGACTAATCCCCTTAACGTTACATGTTGTAACTGTCAAACCTTTAGGCAAAGAAATCAGTGTTGTGATAAACCTAGATTTACCTATAAATGTCATACGAATCCTTTTCACAATCGTAATGGTAATCAAAAGGATAACTTCGTAAAGATGAAGACAAGATCCGACGCTCCCAATTGAAGAAAGACCAACTTGCAAAAGAATAGTTAATCCAATTCTCTTCCGACAATTTCAGAAGAGAGTAATAGGAAGAAGGTTCCGGTTGTGCCTAAACGCACTCAGAAGTGGATACCAAAGAAAGTCAATAATGTTTTGAGTGTGAAAAGGAATGATCTCCTTAAAATTCCATGACTATCGAGAAGGCAGATCCATGATGTTGGAACTTAAAAAGTTCTTTGGGAAGATGGATTTGGATGTGAAATGTTCTAAAAGCGATCTCTTTCATGATAATACAAAAGTCACTTGTGGTGAGCAAGATAGTGTTCACCTCAACAAAACTTGAGTGTGTTGTAAGTGCATCTTCACCAAGGAATGCCATGCTATGTATATGGTGAGGAAATCACAAGAATTGGGGCGCACTGATCATGTTCGGTAAGGATGTAGAATTCGATTGGATTCTTCTAAAAAGGTATACCTATAAACTTGAGCAAGTTTTGTGTTTTTATTTGCTTAAAGTACTTATAATGATCCATGTACCTTGCTTATCGTTCATTTCTACCTAACTTAATCGGTTTCTTAAATGTTTATGTATGAAAATAGTAGTTCGAGATGTTTGGACTTCATGGTACACATACCAAGTAAGCATACCGTCATTTAAAATCAAAATCCAAGGTTTTAATTACGCATACACGTTTGCATACTGCTCCAGGACACGAAAATTCATTTGCAAACCCGTATGCATACTTGCCTCAGACGCCGATATTCGGTAAACTTGTTTTGGCCGTAACTTCTTCGTCTGAAATCGGAATGACCTCATTCTTTTTGCATTATCTTCCTCTTTGAATCATCTTAAAATTGGAGATGAGAATCTCTAAAATTTGGATGAGTTAATATTGGTATTTGTCATGTCTATTGTTTTTGAGTGTTTTGCTCCGTTTCGTCGCAGTTGTTCCACTTCTCTTGGACTTGGGAACTTGGATTCTTGGAGTAATACTCTTATAAGCTCATTTGTAGCTTTTACAAGAATGTTTTTGTTGAATCGTAAAGAAGGAAGTTCAAAAATGGGCAGTAGTACGCATTACTATGGGATTCTTGAATGTTCACAATCACTTTATGTGACTATGGTGCATGGTCATTAATGACTTTGTATGTTCTTCTTAGTTAATAAAATCTTTTTATACGCCTTTGGTACTCTTGGTGTAAATCCGGGCGAAAAAGATTGATTCTACCCTCTAAGGACAAATCATCTTATATGTGCATTACGAGTTTGTCTTGATGCCTAGGAAACTTCTTATGAAAATTTATTCTTGTTTTTGAGAAGGATTACTAGAGTTTGGAATAGAAATTATTGTGATTTCACATAGCTATTGCCGAACGTTTTCATCTTCAATATTTTAGATTTATCTATTTAAATTCTAAGTTATTTGGAAGATGATTTTTCGAGTATTAATCTTTATGGTTTCATATATTGCAAATTTTTATGGGATATGTTGTTTACGTCCGTGAACCTTGACTGTCTCATATTTGTTCAAAAGTTATCTCTATTATATGTCGGTATGAAAGTATTGATAAAAGATAGAATGAATTTTTGACAAACAAAAGTTAAGCATTTTATGTCATTATGAAAATATTAGTGGAAGAAATGATGAACTTTTGTTTACAAGGATTAAGTATATTATATGTCATTGTGCAAATAGTGATGAAATGAATCCTTGTTTATTCAGCAGTATTGATCTTCCATGATCCACATCTTTGTGTATGTACTGTGTTGCTCCGTAAGTTTTCTTATGTCGAGCATGGCCGATTGAATTTGATCATTTTTGTGGTTGATTCAATTGAGTTTTGGATACAAATTCATGTTTTCATGTGATTTGTTATATCCAAAGAAATCCTTCTTTTCTTGTAAAAGCAAGGTCGCCTTTGTTGTTCTCTCGGGAATGACATTTTATGGGGGAGAGTTCGTTTATGAACTTGTACTTAATCGCCATATCTTTGTGGGGAGTGCGGCTGTGGAATTTTATATATAGGGTATCTTTATAAACTCCTTGATAAATGCATTTAACTTCGGCTTTATGATTGCATCTGAATTTGTTGGTATGTCTCTTTTGGGCATGAAGAATCTCTATGGAAATTTCATGAGGATCCCACTAGTTTTCGTACCTTTTCCAATTTTTATTGACAAAAAGGGGGAGAATTAAAGTGTATTTTCGTACTACAAATACATATGGTTTACAGATCATTATGTAAGGGGGAGTGGTTTTCATATTGAGATGAAGTATTGACTAAGGGGGAGTAATACATATCACCGTAGTATTATTGTCAAAGTTTTGATGCAATTGAACTTTGATACTGTATAATAATATTGTGACACTGTATAACAATGATCGAGAGCATTTGTTTGCTCATTGTTATAGCTACGGATCTTCAACAACTATTATGCTGAGTTGAACATGTTTAAAATCATGGAGTATTTGGAAGTGACAAAGTTTTCGAGTCGTGTTGAAGATGCCAAGGAGATCAAGCATTTGGATGAGAAGCTACAAAGTTTTTATTTATTTTTTAATCCATATGTATTTATAGTTTTGTCACTAAAATTGACAAAGGGGGAGATTGTTAGAACATTGCTCGGTCGAACTCGCATGCGTTGCTATCTCAAGCATATTTGTCAATGTTAGTTATAAAAACTACGAGTCTTCATTTCTAGCCTATTTAGATGTCACGGTCTAGGACATAGATTGTGTAGCCGAACTTTAGACTTCACGGCGTTCATCTCTTGAAGATGAAGAACTACTAAGGGGAGCTTGTGGAACTTCATCGACAAAGGTATATGGAGACTGAAACTTATCTATCACTTGGAAAGTCTATTTTTACTTTATCTCCTATATTGAGACATAAGTCGTGTTAATATATAGTTTTCTATTATACACATTTGAGATTTCGAGCTGAGTTTATCTCGCTTATATATTTCTCGGAATATGTGTTGGCAAGCTTTCGCTTCGGCTGTTCATCTTACATTCGTGACGAAAATGAGAATAAGATCATATGAAAATTATCGAGTTACATCTTACATGGTTTATGTGATACAATCAGTTGGTGTTGTCTTGGAATGTTTCATTATGATAATTTCAATAACTTGAAAATCGCTTTGAAGAAAAATAGTTTGTGAACAACAACTATATAACGTCCTCTAAGAAAGTTTCAATAATTGAAATAAAGAGTTTAGAACCATGTAACCATGTTTGGATATAAACATAGTGTGTTAATCACATTAATGTACAAGTCCAAAACCGGGAACCTGAAGTATGCGTAGAAGTACGCATACTGGTCGTTACTGATGTCTGGGAAAGTATGCGTACAAGTACGCATACCGGTAGAAAGTTCACGTCCGTGAAAATATGCTAGAGTTTGGAATGTGTTGAAGTATGCGCACCCGTACGCGTACTGGCATAACCAAACTCAAGTCCGGATACTCAAGCATGCATACCCATTTGCGTACTTGAGTGGGTTACTTTCTAAAATCGGTTGTGTACATGAACTTAAACATTTAAATAATAAAGAATGCAATATTTGCAAACCGTAGCTATAATGTTCATGAATTGATTCGAGTGAATCAAACCGATTTTGTTTCGATTATTTTCTTGTACACTTCTATGAGAATATAACAATTGAACGACTCTTTAACTAGTTTCATTTGAGTCATTTGAACTAGTTATGGATAAGATGAATATGGTTGATATGAGAGTTATCATATGACTAACTTCAGTTAACTATTGTGAGCCAACATAGGTGTACACGTTTGGGTACGGTTACATAAACCTAAATAAGGGTACGTATATTTCATTTGTGTGTAACAAGTTAAGTTCGATCTAACGGTTGAAAGATATTAGCTTGGTTGAATCAGGTTTTTCATCTAATGGTGAATATTGAATGCTTTGATACCAAGAGAACTCTAGCAACTCGGAAACATAATCCCCACACCTTGTGTGTGTTACTAGTTGCATCATCTAGAATCGATTCTCCTTTAACCTTAAGTTTTCCTAAACCTTATTGGTTAACTACTTGAAAGACTTCATTGGGATTTTAAAGCCAGACCCAACTATTTATCTTGTAGTTGTGTATTCTGATATTTCCCCGATTCTATCGTTTGAGTACTATCTTCTCTAAGATTTTCTCGAGATTAATTTCTCCAATAGGAAAGATAAAACGTGATCACAAACATCTTCGTCTCATCGTTTGTGATTTCACAATATCTAGTTTCTCCATCATACAATTTAGATCATTGTGAGGTGATTGATAATACTGAGCTGTTCTTCGGGAATATAAGTATGGTTTATCAATTGGTTCATGTTCACCTTCATTTATCAAAAGACGGAACAAAAACTCTTGGGTATTTTTTTGTGGGAGACAGATTTATTCAATCCTATAGACTTTTCTCGTAAGACAGTTTGTTTATCAAGTCTTCGAATTTGGGTCGTAGCAACTCTTGGTTGTGGGTGAGATCAACTAAGGGAATCAAGTGCGTAGTATCCTGTTGGGATCAGAGACGTAAGGAGAGCAACTGTACCTTGAATCAGTGTGAGATTGATTAGGGTTCAAGTATAGTCTAGTACGAAGTACATTGGTAGTAGGCTAGTGTCTGTAGCGGCTTAATACAGTGTGGTGTTCAATCTGGACTAGGTCCCGGGGTTTTTATGCATTTGCGGTTTCCTCGTTAACAAAACTTACGTGTCTATGTTATTTCTTTTCCATTATTATATTTTTTTATATAATTGAAATATCACAGGTTGTGCGCTGAATCGATCAATTAGGAAATCCAACCTTTGGTTGTTGATTGAAATTGATTGATCCTTGTGTTAACATTGGTCTTTGGTACCATTCAAGTTACTCCTCTTATTTTCAATCGGGCTCGCAGATTTTTATTTGCTTATTGCGGATTGAATTAAGAGTTAGAGATATAAAACTCTTTGATATACTTTTCTCTAGATTGAGTCTGACTGTCTAGTTGATTCTCCAGAAAGTATATTGGAGTAAGTCCTCTCAGATTTCCAAAAGAATTGTTGGGTGTGGTTGTTAGACCCCCTCTTTTTCAAATTTTATTAACAATAATCTTGAATTCACCGAGGGATTCATTCTTTGAGCCAAAAACGCCACCCATGTGAATATGGTGTAATCATATACCATAATCAAAGTATACTTATTTCTAGCCACCGTAGATTATTGAATTGGGCCGAAAAGATCCATATGAATTAAATCAAGTGGAGATTTAGTGAGAATATCTCGAGATGATTTATGTGGAAATTTCGTCTGTTTACGCTTTCGACATGCACTACATACACCTTCAACCTTATCATTGATTTTGGGAACACCTCTAACAAGTTTTGTGTTAATGATCTTAGTTAGCAGTCGATAGTTGATGTGACCAAAACGCTCATGCCAAAGATGTGTAGATTCCACCTTAGTCAAAATTGCAACAATTATTGAACTGAGTATCCGAAAGATAACAATTATTTTTTCCAGGTGATCCTTGAAAAATCACTTTACCAGATTTTTCGAAAATATCACATCAATTCGCATTGAACACAACCTTATGGCCTTTGTCACAGATTTGACTAACAAAAAGGAGATTAGTAGTCATACATTTAACGAATACGACACCATGTATTTCAGGAACACCAGGTAATTTGATCGTCCCCTTCTTGCTTATGTAGCAGCAACTCCCATCTCCAAAAGTTACTGGACCACCATCAAAGTCGCGTGTGCTGATGAACCACGAGATATCTCCAGTCATATGCCTGCTACATCCACTATCAAGAACCATTGAAAGGGTGATGATGACTTTAGAGTAAAAGCTCCCACATTAGGCTTTGTTGTTAGTATTCAATGTATTTTAAGAGTAGACATAAGTTGTACAGCTTTCTTATGAAGATTACTAGCAACTTTTAATCTTTTCTTAAAAGGAAAACATACATGTTGGAAGTGATCATGAGAACCACAGAACAAACGTGCATCATTATCCTTTTTCGAAGAATTCTGAGCACTATCAGGTTTCACAAAGACCAAACCTCTCTTATCACCTGACTTACAACAATTCTTTAAGAAGGAATTAGAGGAGTTATTTAAAACCACTGAAGATGACTTTACAGATTTCAAATCCTTAAGTTTTACAATTTCTGCAGCAAGATCAGAGTTGATCTGGATTTGTTCATCCAACTTCTTTTGGAGATCAACTACCTCTTCAGAGCGTTCTCAAAGCTCGGATTTTCTGATATAAACCTCGCAATGAATACCATCAATTTTTCTTATCAAACGGTATTTTCTAGACAAAGAAAATTAATGAGTTTTTTTAAATCGTGATTCTCAACCTTATCGATGGTTTCTAGAAAACTCAAGATGAATTTATCCATTTCTGGTGAAGCGTTTTCAGAGAAAATAATTTCCATAATCATATCGCTACAAACACAGACTTATAAGGTCTTAGCGTGTTTGCCTCCTCCATACTAATCGAAAAGCGGGGTCTAACAACCACACCCAATATTTCGTTTGGAAATCTGAGAAGACTTACTCCAATATACTTTCAAGAGAATCAACTAGACAGTCAGACTCAATCTATAGGAAAGTATATCAAAGAGTTTATATCTCTATCTCCAATTCAATCGCAATCAAGAAATAGGAATTTGCAGAGCCCGATTGAATATAAGACCAATGTTCAAGGATCAATCAATTTCAATCAACAACCAAAGGTTGGATTTACCAATTGATCGATTCAACGCAGAACTCGCGATATTTCAATTATATAACAAAATATAATGCGGAAAAGAAATAATATAGACACCGAACCATTCTGAGGAAAACCGCAAATGCAGAAAACCCTGGACCTAGTCCAGTTTTGAACACCACGCTTTATTAAGCCGCTACAGACACTAGCCTACTACCAATGAACTTCGGACTGGACTGTATTTGAACCCTAATCAATGTCACACTGATTCAAGGTAGAGTTGCGCTCCTTACGTCTATGGTCCCAACAGGATACTGTTAGAGCATTGCTCGGTCGAACTCGCATGCGTTGTTATCTCAAGCATTTTTGTCAATGTTAGTGATCAAAACTATAAGTCTTGATTTCTAGCCTACATAGCTAAAGATCTCGGACTAGGATAGAAAGTGTAGTTGAGCTCAAGACTCCATGGAAATCATCATACAAGACAAAGGACTACTCAAGGAACTGGTGGAACTTCATCGACTAAAAGGTATGTGGAGACTTGAAATTATCTGTCACTCAAAAGTCTATTTACTCTATATCCTACTATTGAGACAAAAGTCATTTTGACATATAGACTTTGATTATACACATTTGCTATTTCGAGCCGAGTTTATCTCGCCTATTTATTTCTCAAAATATGTGTTGGTAAGCTTTCGCTTTAGCCAAATTCATTTTTACCTAATAACGAATGTCATGTTATGTTTCAATCACTTTGAAAATTCCTCGACGAAAAAAATGGTCCGTGAATAACGGCTATATAACGCCCTCTCGAGAATGTTTCAATGATTGAAATGCTGAGGACTAGATTACATAACCATTGGTATGATATAATCATTGTTGTGGAAACACATATATGTATTAGTCCTTATTCCTTGAAGCAAAGTTTGCGAACTTTGTTGATCAAGAGACACGGAATGTAGCATGAGCCAAGTCCGCGAACTGGCGAAAGTTCTCGACCCGAGCATTTTTTCTGGAGTTTGTGAACTCCTTCCATGAGCTTAAGTCCGCTAACCCAGTCCGCGAACTTGAGTAGGTTATATCTAAAATCGGTTGTTCTTGAACTCATGTTTATATGAACTAAGGAATGCTTTTGCAAAATCGTGGCTATAAAGTTCATGAACCTAAACGTTGAGTGAATCAAACCGCTTTTTAACTTCGATTATGTCCCTTTAGTTACATAAGATCTAAGCAATTGAACAAATCTCTAACTAGTTCATTTGAGTCATTTGAACTAGTTATGGTGAAGAAAGAATATGGTAGATATGAAAGTGATCATATGGCTAACCATTTGGTTAACTATTGTTGAACCAACAAATGTTAATGTTTGGGAACGGTTACATAAACCCAAAATTTGACATTTCATTTGTGTGTAACAAGATAAGTTTTCGATCAAACGGTTGAGAAATATTAGCTTGAATCTAATCGGTTTTCATCTAACGGTGAATATTGAATGCTTTGTTACCAAGCTAACATTGATTGCAAACCCTTATTTGAAAGACTATATAAGGGATAACTCTTAGCAATGGGAAACCTAATCCCCACACCTTTACGTGTGATACTAGTTGTGTAAGCTAGAGTTTCCATTCTCCTTTAACCTTGGGTTTTCTTCTCTAAAATGGGTTAATGACTTAAACACCTCATTGGGATTGTGAAGTCAGACTGATACTACTTTTATTGTAGTTGTGTGATCTGATCTTGCTGATTCTATCGTTTTGAGTACGATCAGAACGATTGGCTTGAGATTTATATCTCCGATAGGCAAGATAGAAAAGTAATCACAAACACTTCATCTCATCGTTTGTGATTCCGCAATATCTTTTTCGCCGATGATTAAGATTATTGTGAAGTGATTGATAATACTAGGCTATTCTTCGTGAAAATAAGTCCGTTATCAATTGGTTCATGTTCATCTTGATTTATCAAAAGATGGAACAAAACACTTAAATATATTCGTGGGAGACGAATTTATCTATTACTGTAGACTTTTCTGTGTGATACAGATTTGTTTATCAAAGTCTTCGACTTTGGGTCGTAGTAACTCTTAGTTGTGGGTGAGATCGGCTAACGGAATCAAGTACGAAGCATCTTGTTGGGATCAGAGGCGTGGGAGCATAACTGTACCTTGGATCAGTGTGAGATTGATTGGGGTTCAACTACAGTCGGAACGAAGTTAGTTTGGAGTAGGCTAGTGTCATAAGCGGCTTAATACGGTGTGTGTTCAATCTTGGAATAGGTCCTGGTTTTTTCGCATTTGCGGTTTCCTCATTAACAAAATTTCAATGTCTGTGTTATTTCTATTCCGCATTATATTTGTTTATATAATTGAAATATCACAGGTTGTGCCTTGTTCAATCAATTAGAATATCCGACCTTTTGGTTGTTGATTTAAATTGATTGACACTTGGATATTGGTCTTTGTACTATCCAAGTTATCTCTCTTTGATAAAGACTCATGATTTCTATTTGCTTGAGTAAAGATTAGATCGAGAGATTGAGATATAAACTCTTTGATATACTTTTCTCTAGATTGAGTCTGACTGTCTAGTTGATTCTCTAGAAAGAATATTGGAGTTTGTCCATACAGATTATGTCAATTGTTGGGTGTAGTTGTTGTACCCCCGTTTTTTCACTCTTTGATATACTTTTCTCTAGATTGAGTCTGAATTCTAGTTGATTCTCTAGAAAGTATAATGGAGTTTTTCCATACAGTTGCTAATCGAATTGTTGGGAGTGGTTGTTGTACCACCGCTTTTTCAGATACTACGCACTTTATTCCCTTAGCTGATCTCACCCACAACTAAGAGTTGTTATGACCCAAAGTCGAAGACTTGATAAACAAATCTGTCTCACACATAAAAGTCAATTGGAATAGATAAATATGTCTTCCACAGAAATACCTATGAGTTTTTGTTCTAAGTCTTTTGATAAATCAAGGTGAACATGAACCAATTGATAAACTGGAATTATATTCCCGAAGAAAAGCCTAGTATTATCAATCACCTCACAATAATCTAAATTGTATGGAAGTGAAACTAGATAATGTGGAATCACAAACGATGAGACGAAGATGTTTGTGACTACTTTTTATCTTGCCTATCGGAGAATTAAATCTCGAGCAAATCTTAGAGAAGATAGTACTCAAACTTTAAAATCAAGCAAGATCAGAACACGCAACTACAAGGTCAGAACACACAATCCCAATAAAGTCTTCAAGTTGTTAACCTACGAGGTTTCGTGAAAAACCTAAGGTTAAAGGAGAATCGACTCTATCTTATGAAACTAGTATCACATAGGAGGTGGCGAGATTAGGTTTCCCAGTTGCTAGATTTTTCCTTTATATAGTTTTCAAATCAGGTTTTGCAATCTAAGTTACCTTGGTACCAAAGAATTCTCCATTCACCGTTGGATTAAAGCCTGATTAAACCCAAGCTAATATGTTTCAACCGTTAGATTGAACTTTCTCACACAAAATGAAATGTACGTTCGTTCGAGGTTTGACTAACACGCCTAAACGCTGTACACCAAGTTGGCTCAACAATAGTTAAGCGAAGTTAGCCATGTGAACACTCTCATATAACCTTGTTCATCTTAGTCATAACTAGTTCAAATGACTCAAATGAAACTAGCTAAAGAGTTGTTCAATTGCTATATTCTCATGTATACAAGAACACAATTGAAGCAAAATCGGTTTGATTCATGAAAATTATAGCCATGGTTTGAAAGATTGCATTCCTTATTATATAAATGTATTAGTTCATGTATGATGGGCACATTTTTTTTGTGTCCGATTTATCTCGATTCTATATATTGCTAGATCTCATTTTTGTACTTATTATGGTGTTTTATGTGTGTGTAGGCATTTTGGCCAATAAATACTTTTGGAAAAATCGGCTCGAAAAGTTGTCTAAATCACCTGGAGGAATTGTTATTGGCACCCTCGGTTTGGATAAGGGCACCTCTAGGGGCACCCCCTACTTAGGGGGGGACACCCTTTTTCTTCTCCCAGAAATTTTGGCGGGAAAAACTGAATTCAAATTCAGTTTTGCGACGAGATTTGCATGCGACAATTTTCCGGAGTTTTAGCCAGATTCAATGGATGCTTTAAATTGGATACAACCTGTTAGTTCGAAACAGGGTTGGTAATCACTCCAGATTCGATAAAATAGGGTTTAATTCTCGGGTCAAGTAAAATAGGGGAAGATAAAGGATCGGGTTTCTGTTGGAGATTTGGGATAAGATATTACGCTGGATATGGATGTACCTGGTCTTGTTTGAGTCTTGAGAAGAGTTTGGAGAGTTCGTGTAACTCGGGAGATCCGTGAGAAGCAAAAACAGGGGTTAAAATCTTCGGTTTGGATAAAACATGGCAATGGTAATTTTCGGAAGTTTCTTGGCTGTATTTATGGAAGTTAGGTCTTGAAAGGAATGATATACTAGATGGGATTCGTATCTTTCAGTTTTGGTAAGTTTTACAACTCACTAGCCACGTAAACAAGATTGGCAGAGAAGACATTTCGTGACTTTTGGGAAAAGAAAAAACAAGATTTGTTGGAGATTTTATCGAGTTGTGGTATATATATATATATGATGCTAGGGAGTCACAGAAGGGACTACGTCAACTTTGGGGAGGTTTAGGAGCATTACAGAGAGAAAATAATCAAGTTGCAGAGAACACATGAGAAAATGTAGAAGAAGAACACAAAACAACACAAAACATCACATAGGAGAAGTCGCAGTTACTTTCATATTCAATACCCTTTTTAACAATTCTTGCAACAATTATATTGAGTTCGCAACACATATGTTAAGGTTTCTCTGTAACATCGGTTCTGTAACGATCATATACGTTACAAAACACGTTTCTTTATACCTTTTCATCCTATTAATCAACGTTTGAGCAACAAACATGAATTTTGAGGAAGTGATTAATATGAGGAGCTAAACTCCATTGCTGATGCGATAGAGGAAGCTATTTTTCCAACAAAAAGTGGTATATTCTATTTTATCTATTTATCTGCAATTATTTTATGATTATTTTGCCTTAATTGAAAATTGTTTGAAAGATTTTTGTTAAGCAATTGTTATTTCTTTTGATAGAGCATGCTTATACCTAGGTTTTTGATGTTCTATGCTTCGTATTAACACTTGTTATTTTGAAAATCTACATGTTGCAATAGTTTAGAATCAAATTGAACGAAAAAATTGCATGAATATAAATATTGGATTAAATCACTTTAAACTTGGAAAATAGTGGAATCTTAGCCTCAATGTTCTTTTAATATTGATATCAACTTTGTTAGTGTTTGCTATAATTTTTAGTGAGTTTTTCTATTTTAGTTTTAAATTTAAGTCTAAAAAAAATCCTTCACAAGTTCGAGAATCGAAACTCTTTTTACCACTATATACAAATCACATCAATGTACACAACCGATTTTCGAACTTTAACCTTCAGGTATGCAAACGTGTACGCATACTTGAAATACCCGGACTGAGTTTGGGTTTCGCCAGTATGCGAACCTCCAATCCCAGCAGAAAAACCCGGACATGAATCTCTCACCAGTACGCATACGTGTACGCATACTTAGGTTCCCGGTTTCTCAAACCAACATGAAGGCATACGGGTATGCATACTATGGTTCCCCGACATGGATTACATATGTGCAAGAGTGCACAACATGTCACAATCCAATAATGGTTAAGTGTTCTAAACTCTTATTTCAATCATTGAAACTTTCTTAGAGGATGACAATAGCAGTTTTCACACTATTAGCATCAAATCAATTTTCAAGTTATTGAAATAATCATTACTTAAACATTCCAAGTCTACACCAAATGATTGTATCACACAAACCATGTAAGATGTTGCTCGGAAATTTTCACATGATCGTCTTTTGACTTTCGTCAAGAATATAAGATGAACTTGGTTGAAGCGAAAGCTTTCAACCACATATTTCGAGAAATATGTAAGCAAGTTAAACTCATTTCGAAATATCAAATGTGCATAGTAGAAAACTATATAGCACTACGACTTATGTCTCAATATAGGAGATAAAGTAGAAATAGACTTTCCAAGTGATAGATGAGTTTCGAGTCTTCACATACCTTTTGTTGATGAAGTTCCACAAGCTCGCCTTAGTAGTTCTTCGTCTTGAAAAGTGAACGCCGTGAAGTCTAATGATCAACTACACAATCTATATCCTAGTCCGAGACATCTATAAGTAGATTAGAAATCAAGACTTATAGTTTTGATCACTAACATTGACAAACAAGCTTGAGATAGCAACGCTTGCGATTTCGATCGAGCAATGCTCTAACACTTTTTATTATTTAAGTCTTAGTTGTTCCCTTTTTGTACATCAAGGACGGAGTTTGACACTAGCACATTTCAAATTCAACTTGTTGCATCTAAGAATTTGCGTCATTTTTTGTTTATTCCAGCCTTAGTATTGTTGTCTAGCACAATGAGTTTAGGTATTCTCAGAATCGCCTATACTTACTTAACATAATGATCTTATTAATTTGGTGTTCACCAAAACCTTTTTAACTCCGCTAATGCTTGCATTGCGGTCCCAAGCCCAGATAAAGAAGGATGGAGAAGGATTGATTTATACTCTCAAGATTAACTACTAACTAGTTTGTATCCTTTTTAACTTCAGGTGGTTGGTGCACATGAAGTAGAGCTACTCATACATGGTACCTTTCGGGTCCAATTTTATCCTATACAAGTGTATAACTAGGACAAAATGATCTCCCACAAGTAAGTCGATTTTCCGCACTTACTACCCCCGTAAATGAATTCATGATCACGTGAGAGATATACCACATGTTTAAGGCATGCGGAAATAGACATCCGAGAATTTAACTTGTTTGGTAATAAAAGTTTAAATAGTAGGTATACCATTATGAGTTGGGAACCACCATTATGTTGTGCATTTTTGTAATCTGGGTATTTCTTTTTGTAATTGGGTATTGCTTTAAATGCAAGAATAAGTGTGGACATAGCAACTAGGTATTGCTTTTTGTACTTTTTTCAATAGATTTTGCTATCTATTTCCATTTGTGGTCCGTAGGGTTTCGATATTCTTTATGATGATGCTCAAACTTGTGTCCTCATTTGCTTGTTTGAACTGCAGTTGAGGCCCAAGAAAAAGATTAAGTAGATGCAATCCTGAAAATTTTGGTGGGTGCAGAGCCGAAGAATTCATTTTCTAGCTTCTCAATAGGTACTTTTACTTCCAAACAATTAAAATTGTGTGTTTTACTCAAGAATACCATATTTGAAATTTGTGTAACAAGTATAGATCTACTATCATTCGGTAATCACAATTGAATCATGTCTTTCAAGCGAGGTAAAATTCTTGAAATCAACTATTCCTCTGTGATGCTCTCGATAAGGATCCCTTAGTTGTGATTTGGAAATTTCTTTGTTTATAGGTGTAAAAGCTAATCCTTTGAAGCAACCCAGGGCACAAAGAAAGAATATGATGAGGTATAACTATGTACTTTCTTATATTGGAGATATACCTCCACTTACCATTAAGCAACACATCCACATATAACTAATCCGTTCGATGTGCTTCAAGCAATGAAATTTTAGATATTTGAATTTAAATCAATTTTAACATACCTATTTCACATCATTGGGGTATCGATTTCTTGTATGTTTCACAATCATTTATCCACTTTCTGAACTAAAACTATCTTTTGACCTTTTTACTTTACATATAGCACCAGGTCCCTAACAATTTTCACTATTTCTATTGTCTCTCTTTGTAGAATGACTTGCAAATCTTCAGAAGAAGAAGAAAAGGGAAACTTTATGTTAGGTGGTTCTAGACTAAAGAAAAGTGGAAAGATCGGAACAAGAATCTATAGTAAAGGTTTATGTATGGAAATTGTTCTCATTTGTTCAGGTTCTTTGGTATGTAAATTGACTCCTAGAGATTTTTCGTTTACATTAGGTGGCATTATAAGGAAATCAATAAGACAGAGTTGAATAAGCGTAATATGATTTGAGTGAACAAGTTGTAGGTAATTTCTTAAATTCTTGTAGAAAATGTATCCAATGCATATGCATGATGAAGTTCGGTGGCATTGATTAAACAAGAAACTCTAAATATGCTCAACCTTGATCCCAAATTGTTGAGACATACCTGTTATCCATAGTTTGTTTTGTTAAAATTAAGATTAAATAAATATAATTGATTAATTGTGTGGATGCATTCATATGTGATAATAAAATTGATTGAATAATGGTTTCATATTTGATTGGGTATGGAGTGGCTAGATACACCTTGTATTCAGTGCAAGAAATCAAATGTGCAGGCGGATAAAATTTAAATATATTACTATTATTTTTCTAAAATCTGAAATTATTTGAGACGAATATAAGCGTCGCTTAATTTTTTTTTTATGCATCGCTTTAAATGACCAGAACAATAAAATTGGTTCACTTAATTAAGCATCGTTAAATAATTATGCGACACATATAAATGTCTCAAAAGTTAATTAAGAGACGTATAAGCATCTCTTAATTCGTCTGAAAACGTTCCCTACGCCAAAATTGAGAAACTTATATGTGCCACATAAAATCAAGGCAACATATATATGTCTGTAAACCATTGATTTGGTATAGTGTATAGCAGTGCCCCTGAAACGAAGTGCCTGCCTCAAGATAAGTTTGTAAGAAGAATAAACTTCATTATTTATAGACCAAGGTAGTTTGGACACAAAGGAATTTCCATAAACGAAAATATTCTCAAGATATGCAATAAAACACCTAAATTCAGTTTTGCTATTTCTAACTGATA
The DNA here is from genome assembly GCA_023531295.1 of Papaver armeniacum. NCBI lineage: Eukaryota > Viridiplantae > Streptophyta > Magnoliopsida > Ranunculales > Papaveraceae > Papaver > Papaver armeniacum. Next base: position 10,878 of record JAJJWW010007806.1, on the reverse strand, counting down.
TCCAATTGTATAACCAAATCCCTCTTGGATAACTCAATATTAGCTAACACTTAACCAATATATGTTTCCAGAGATACATTTTGTTTGCTGGTAAAACAAAAACATATACATTCGAAAATCTCAAAAGACTCTCAAGCATTTTTGGATCTCACTTTGAGTATCAAGGAGTATCTTTGAAAAATTAGTTAATAAGATTTCAGCACCTGTTCAAGTTACTCATTATGTCGACATCTTGAAATTTCCTATTTTGTAAACCCAATTTCCAAATCACACCAACCCTAAATTGTACATGGCTAAGGAAATTGGTTTTGCCTATTGAGACCCGTTCTACCTTGACTCCCAACTAGGATCGGTTCTACCTTGACTACCAATATAGGTAGGGATCGGTTCTACCTTGACTCCCAACATAAGTTATGGGTCCAGCGGATTTTAATGGATTTATCAAGCTCTATCACCAAGCAATTTTGATATGATGGGGGAGCTTGTTCTTACACGGAAAAAAAAATAAGACTTAGCATTAGAAGCATATAGATAAATATCTCCTAAGAATGAACATTTTTAAAGCTTATTAAACGAGGTCAAAGAGTTTCAGTCTAAAGACATGCATATCATCATTAGGGTCGAGGAATTTAACAAGGTTGGATAACCAAACTCTATATAATACAAAGTAAAACACTTGGATAGACTTGAAGGCTATGAGCAAGTGGAATGAAGCAATAAATACTAAGCCTCGGAAAGATCTTTAACAACAATCCGTCAAAGGTCACAAGACTACTATTATGCAAAAAACATAAATCAGATCTGAATAAACCAAAATATGCACCAATATCCTCCTAAGAAAACAAAACAAATCAAAACCACATTCAATAATAAAACTAAACAATTCAATGCATAAAGTTACAAAAAATTTGGCTAACTAGTTTCCTACAAATGCCTTACATAAATCCCTGATTACCCATAAATTAATTTAGTCTCCATACAAGATCAATGTAAGGTTTAGTTCCCTAAATTCTTGCAACCGTTAGTTAGACGGTTGTAAAAATAAGGCAACCCATACCATAAAATCTAAGTACCAACGTAAGGTTTTACAGACCAAGTCGATGAAGCTAATAGAGGCAATACAAGTCCATGGTAGTAATCGAAAGATATTAAGATTCTACTAACCATAGATAAATTCTTTTAAGTAATACTCAATAATATAATATTTCCGCCAAAATAATAAATTTGCATGGTCCCAACTTCGGCCCTTATTGTTAAAATAATAAATTCGATAAAATCATAAATAACATATTTCAAAAAGTTCCCCTTAAGCATTAATAGGTCCCAAATAATATAAACATAATAATGCTACTAGAAAAATTAAAAACATATTTTGTACATATTAAATTCTATGTATGATTGAAGATTGGTTTTAATCTTTAATATTCAAATCAAGTTGTATTTCATACCTAATAGTTTGTATTGTACTCAAAAGACTTAGAGTCACGTTGTTTTATTGCAACAAGAAGTGTTGAAGTGTGATTGATTCTTCAAGAAGTGTTGAAGTGTAATTAATATCTCTACAAAATTAGTCGATAATACACTTAGAATGTAATTGTGATTCAACCTCCAACCTCCAAACTAGAAATTATTCTTTAAGGTAGCAATATATTATTAAACTATAAAATTATAATATATTATATTATCGATAAAACAATATCTCTTTAAAATAATAAATTTTCTTTGTCCCAAGCCTATTATTTTATCGAAGTTATATTGTAGTTTACCTTAATGGATCTTTACTAGTAAATTCAAAATTTTAAGTCAAGCACATATTAACATCATAAAAAAAATCATAATTAAATTTTTCTCTAAACCAAGATTACACCGCTAAGATGATATAAGATAAATATAAAAACATGCTTTAAGTGATACCAAATATGGCTTTGTAGTGATTAATGTAGAGGTTGGATAAACCATTTATTATCCAAAAAGGCACAACATAATTCGAATTTCATGTCCACCACAACCAGATCATCTAGTTTACACATCTCTGGTGGTGGTGGTTCTTGAAAAGAAAACATGAAAGTATGATGTTGAGTTACTTTCAAAATCAACAATTCACAATTCAATCAATCCAAACATGAAACAAATTTTAAGTTTTTTGATGAGTTTTATCTCAAAACCACTCAACGATTGATCTGATCATCAGCATTTACGGAAAGCAAGAATGAAAAAAGAATTTACAAACAAATGTTGAAGAATGAGAAATGGAAACTTACATGCTTGACTCAGATATCTAGAGAAATTCATAGTTTCAAAAGATAAAATTACATGTTGAAGAATAAAAAATGGATCTCAGCCAGCAATCCAAAATTTTAAACCAAACACATGTTAACACATCAAAAATTCAAAACCACTTCAATTTATATATAATTAGACATACAAAGAATTGAACAAGACCAAGAGCACGAGGGTTTGTGGAACCAACAATACGAATTAGACCAGAAACTTGAATAAAATGGCATGTAAGAAAGAAGAAAATGCAAGAGATAAAAGTTTAGTCACTACAAGAAAATTGGGATTTAGCGACTACTCCGATTCAGTTGGTACAGGGCCGTTTTTGGCGGGTGGATCTCTCTAGCAACCGGTATGGCAACAGATACGTCGTGTGACTAAAGACTTCTTTGCTAAAGACCTGGACCAACCATGCTGCTAGAAGAGATATCTTACAACTAAATGGAACGACCAAATTTTTAGTCAACACAATTTTCCAGTAACTATTGACTGTCGTTGGTGAAGCACAAAGCATTTGTTGCCGAAATAGTTCACACAAATTTATTTGTTCTTTGAAGAGTAATACATTGTCGGTAGAGGTGGCCGGTTATTAATCGCTGCACCTGCTAAAGGATTGAACTCACCGAATTTCAGATTGGTGAAGGTGTTTCATGTCGTTGGCTAAGGACTTTTACCGCTTGATTTTTTTGATGGTCATGAGTTTTATCCACTAAAGTTTAGTTGGTAGACGGTTTTAGCCAGTAAAATAGTTGGCTGGTTAAGGTGTACGTTGGTAAAGAATTCAACCAACATAAGATCCTACCCGTTGAGCGTTCACTTGGTGAAGGCCTCGACCAACTACGAATTTGAGCTACTAGAGAGTGATTTACAAGAGTATTATGATGCAAAAATAAATATGGATTTGATTTTGAAAATAATACATTATCTATTATGAACTTACAAGATCCATCAGTAATTCTTACAGCCATTTATATCCAAAGCATGTGTCAGAGAGGAATATGATTGATCGACTACCTTTCCATAGCTTAATTCCGAGGGGAAAAACGAAGGGCACCATAAAGATTATTGTTACCTAGGCTAGAATCGGATTTTGCTGCCCGAATAACCTATATAAATGACATCCGGTTTAGACATATGGTAATCATCCCACATGCGAGCTATCTCATCTTGGTAGTATTCTATATCCGACTCAGGCCGACTTTTGAAATGCTTAACTTCTTCGTAGCATTGAGAGCGAGTTCCTTTGGTAGCTTTTTCATGATTTTGACATCCTTAGCTAAAGCACTTGCGAAATGATGGAGATCAAAACCATTCCGTAAATTGCTGCAGATTGAAAAATAAAAGCAGTTTTGAGTATTAGTCAATTTATTTGCTATAACAAAATGCTTGAAGCATGAATATAAAAACCGCTCTCACCTAGTATCACCGCTTGAAAAGATCATTTATCAAGTTCGAACCACAAGAGTTGTGTTTATAATACGAGCAATCGCTACCATGTCGTGTATCTCGCCATATGTTAATTGAGATTCTGTCGGTTCCAAATTACGACAATGGCTATGAGTTTCCCCAACTCTACATTCTGTTGGTTTTTATGATAATATAACAAAACACTAAACTAAAAATAATTGCGACATCATGAATATCCAATCTCTTCTTTGTAAAAAATTGATTTTATTGGTCCAAGATACAATTTAGGGACGGAAAGAAGTGAAGATGCTATAGAAGTGGGGACAATAATCATGACTAATTCTATTTGACATTGAATGTTGTTGCAAATAAGTATAACGATGAACCCGTAAAAAGCAGGTTTTAGCACCATCCTAATTACAAATTACTAAGTTAGAGTGACAGAGAACAATTAAAAATGTCGAACTAAGTGCTCAATGATACAAAAACAGATTACACTTGCAACTATTTCGAGTTGATGCATCTCCTCCTTTTGCGAAAAACATGCATTATTTTTTCCTTCGGCATATTCTACCAAATAAAATATAACATATCCCAAATCTTCTAAACCATATTATTGCATTCCATATTGCTCCACTCCCACAAAGTGGATTTCACCTTATCCACGAATACTCATTTATCACCAGAAGCCGTTAAGAAAGTAGGACCAAAATTCTATAGCATATAAATAATCATGTGATCTTGAAATGGGCGTTCAACGTGTTGCTAGTCCAAACGAATATTATATTCAATAATTATATTCACTCGACTATAGAAATCTAAGAACACAACACAACAAGCGAAGGAAGAACAATACGGACCCGACTCTTATCTCGAGTGAGCCCACCATTTGTATGAACAAGCAAGTAACTTCACCGAATCAATCAATCAACCAAAAAAACAAAAAATAATCATATATTGAAAAAAATTGAATTTACACCGCAGAAGCAAACACGGGTATATTAAACAAAGATTGAGCTTACTTACATGAATACTTACGAGTATGATCAACACAAGACAAGCACAAAATATTTATTCGGAGGGCCTTCCATAGCTTGTCAATATCCCACTTCGATTTGCAACAACATTCAACTCCAAATCTAAAGGAGGAAAACATGAAAAAGTATGACTACTTTTGTCAATATCCCGATTCCATAGCCTCTCTTCAAATGCTTCTTCAATCCCTCACAAATTACCAAACGGCTTAGGACAACAAATTTGGTATAATATTACAAGTGTAAGGAACCGTGAATCCAACTATGCCAACAAGTGTAAGCTAAGGAACCTTTGCATTTCCAAATAATTCATACAAACATCCTTAAAATTCACAACATAGATAGAAACACTACAAAGGAAGAAAAAATGAACAATAACGGGGGACATTCTATTGGAATGCGTTTCTAGAGTAATGAATTTTTAAGATACCCCGCTTAATCTATCCATTCATTTAACACCCACACGAGGCAGTCATTTTAGCCCATGGGTTCAAGTTATGTGTTTTTCTAATTACCGAGCGATCGTAACTGCCGAGATTCAAGAGTAACATCATAGAATTCGTGGATTGAGGCAATGAATTTTATCATCATTTCGCTTCGGGTTGAGAATTTCGGATGGAAATTAGGGTCACAACTTACAAAGGAATAAAAATTAAATGTTAGAAACAAGCTAACGAAAGGAAAATTATTCTTTTCCACAAAAAGAATGATTCAAGAGGAAGGTGAAGAAATAAATTCCAACACAATTCCCTCATATATTTATTATATGCCCTTGTCTGAACCAAACATGGTCTCAAGTTTCCAAATCCAGTTATTCGAAGGCAAATCAAAACTAAAATTTAATTAATAACCCAACATGGAGGACAAATGCAAGTATTAGATGTATCAGAGCTGATTGAAGGACTAGATTGAAAACACTAAAATTTTCTTGTCCAAAATCAAAAAGCTCTAGAAAATATCAATTTCTAAGAACTTGAAAAAGACTGAATCATCACTAAACCAAATACGAGGTTGAAAATTGGAAGAAAAAATCTCCCAAATACTCACTACTCTGAGAGGCTAATACATAACAGCAATTCCATATGACCAAGAAAGAAATTGTTACCTCATCAAATTCTCCAATCCTCTTCTGACCCTCTTTTTAAAAACCTCATTACGAATCCAACCTCAATCTGAAACATAGATGAGCACAAACCTAAATTAAAAATCTCAGGGTTTCTTTTTCATGAAACACCCCAAAATTAAAACAATACCAAACTATTTAAATCGAAATCAGAAGGAAATAGAAGTAATCATAAAACAAACCATTAAATTACCTAATTGCTTGTAAATCTTCGATAATTCTTCTTCACAGGTGAATCCAAATTATCAAGACAACCAAACCCAGTTGGAACATTATCTCAATTCTTGAATAAAACCCTAACTAGCGAAAAACGAACAATCTAGCAAAAACAAAATAATAATACTCTTTTGTTATGAATCTTACCAGAGAGCCATTCTTTACAATACCACCAAGCTCCAAAACCATTCTCATTGTAGCAAAAAAAAAAATCCTCGTATACATTCAGTGAACAAAACTTATACAAGAAAACACTAAAACCATAAAACAACTGCCCGCATAGAACTCAATGTAGTTAAAGTGACTACTAATCCATAGAATTACTTGTTATCATCCATGCCTGCCTTGTTATCAATCATGGCCACCAAAGTGGCTCATACAATTAAGAGTATCCACTACTTCCTGCAAACAATAATCAATGTAATTAGTTTAGGAGAACTTTTACAAGCAAAAGTAAAGAAAATATAACAATGTCCAACCCTACCCAAATCAATATAAGAAACCAAGTTTATCAAGGTCTTTCTGTGACGATAGTTCGATAACTTTAAGCAACAATCCATGAATGTTTTACCTTATCAACATGAGGAGGATCTAAGTAACTAGGACCTCCTACACTCAAGATCGAACATCCATCTTGGTCAAAATGGCATAATTGAAGGTGTGTAAGATACCCGCAATAAAAAGCAGAATACATACTTCTCGATTCTCAAATCTTGCACAATAATAACATTTGAAAGCGATAATCTAGGATATGTGGAATCCACAAACAATCAAATGGAAAAATCAATTTAAAATGTACAAAAAAAATTAGTACCTGGTTTTTGTGTCCACACTTCTTCTTCCTGCAGTTGACAGCACAAGGATAAAAATATGCATAGCATCTGCAATACAAATCAAGTCGCCATGTATATCAAAATGACATCAACACGTACACACATGCAAAAGACACTACAAGATTACTTTGAGTAGGTACATAACCAAATTCATAATAAAGAAGAACAAGTAAGTTCATTAACCGAAATATGCTCAAATGATTTACATTCAAAAGAAATGAAGCAACCAACATGTGCACTAGTATAGTGATAACCCAAAATAGTAATGGATTTACTATATCACAGCTTTCTATCCAGGGAAAGCAACAATCCCTGTGAATTAAAACCAAAAATTCGGACACGAAAATAAATTGAGAGAAAAACAAGAGTAAGACATGGCTACTTGAAATTAATGCCGAACTATCACTCAATCAAACAGAAAACAAAGGCCCCACTTGCTATCCTTGAATATAAATTTATAACAAGCCTAAAAGTGATCAATGGGGAATTTTTTTGTCCACAAGAGCCCAATGGAAAAATTTATGCAATAGTTGCTCAATCAAGGCTTCAAAAATGAACGTAACATCTTAGTATCAAAATAAAGGTACCCATTTACGCTTCGCTTTTTCTTCTCCTTTAATTCTTTCCTCTTTCCTCGCATAAAGTCAATTGAGCGGCTGATTCGTGGCTCATCGGCTCGGTTTCTTAAAGGCTCCAACTTCTGATCCTCCACGAAAACATAAAAATCTACATGACCAACGAAGTGGAAGGAAGAAAATACTTAGGGTTGCAATACAAAGATAATATAACCTTTTTGTATCGATTAGGATGAACTTCTTAACAAACAATTTACTCTCAGGCCACAGGACATTCAATTATTTAAACAAAAATCGCTCATGAAAGGAGATAACTTATATTTTCAAATTAGTTTTATCCAGACTTGTCACTATTAATGTAAGCTAGGGGACGAGAAAAAAACATCCGGTTTAAGAAAATTTATAGAAGAGAGGCCTAACCTTAATAGAGCGACCATGTACTTGATGGAACCGGAAATAATCAAGTGTTAAGCTTAATAGCTGTATTTACTCGTTGGGTAAGTGAAGCATGGAAGTTTTTAGTTGATTCACATGCTATTTTATAGCACTTCCCTGCAAATCATAGAGCTGAACATAGCAACCTCTTCTTCTACTTGCTGAATTGAACCATCAGAAGTTTGTAGCCAAACATAAGACTTCATGTACTAAGTTTCATACATTTAGAAAAAACAGTATCAATAAGATATAAAATAAAAACACACAAGACTATAAGAACACCACAAAAAGAAAAAAAGGGAAAAAGAATCATGTCAAAATACATAAATGTGGCAAGCCACACCACTGTAAAAACAAATTAAAAAAAAATCAATTGGCGTCACATCATAAGCAAACAATACAAACCAACATACTCCATCATATAGAAAAGGAACACTTACATCGCAAGATGTCACCTTCTTCGGTAGAGTTTCATCACTTCAGGTGGTGAGAAATGTCTTCCAAAAGAATTGGTGTTTGATCAACACCTTAACCCTTGACCATTTCAGTGAACTGAAATAGTATTTTGAGTTTGCTAACCTACACTACCCCCAATCGAAGGAAATAATCAAAAACAAATCCTAAAATCTCACCATCAAAATCACAACAAACCACAAGGCACAAGACCAGGTTGTTATTGTCTTTGCAGAGTGCTTAAAGTAGTTAACGCTGTAGAGATTGTTGGGTTATTTCTTAACCGGACCATTTGATTTCCATTTCCAAACTTTTCGGGGATGAAAGCATAGTTCCTCCTAGCGATCTCCCAAATCAAAAGAATGTTTGTAGCTATAAACCAAAACTCAAGTTCAAATTGGAACAAAACCCAACATTAATCAACTAAAGCATGACCAAGAAAGCAATTGTTAGTTACCTCATCGAAATTTCCAGTTTCTCTTAGACCATCTTTTAAAAAACCTCATTATGAATCCAATCGAAACATAAATGAGTACAAACCCAAATTAAAAATATTAGGGTTTATCTTTCATAAAAAAACCCAAAATTAGAACAAAATCAAACTATTTAAAAAATCAGAAGGTAATAGAAGTAATCATAAACCGAACCATTAAATTACCTAATTTCTTAATTCGATACGGGACACGATAGAGAGAGACACAAGATTAATAACGAGTATCAACTAATCCATATTTGTCAAACAATTTGGCTTGGCAAAATTTTAATAGATGAGGTTCTGATCTGAGAATAGGTGAGGAGAAAAACGGATCCGGTAAGAGGAGTGAAGGAGGAAGAGGTGGAGGAGGCGGCGGCGATTTTATGTTTGATTTACGCATCTAACATTGAAAATGGCGGAAGTTAGGGTTTTTCCTTTTGTTAGGTTTGAGACTTGAGAGCACCGAAGAGAGAGAGAAACACGAGGAGGAAAATGAAGTGGGAGATACCTTAGTTAGAGGCTTTATCTTGGGCGGTGATAGAGCTAAGTCATACCATGGATTGAGGAGACGTTTGGACTAAGCGGAGAGATTTAATTGGGGAATTTCATATGGATCATGGAAGAGCACAAGGAACACTCTTTTTTTAACGAGAATTTAGTGTTGGCGAGGTTAAAACTTAGGGTCACTAGTATGATCATTAAAAAAAAATGCGGTTTAGACATTGGAATACTCTGGACCATCTCTTGTTTACTAAGTTAACACGTTCAAGCCTTCCAAAAAAAATCAAAATTGAAATCCTCTCACATCACAATTAAAGAGCTTGGCACCATCGGTTTCCGAATTTGAGCAAAACCATATATTTTAAGGATTTTTTCAGATGTCATCGGTGGTTTTCTATATCATACCTTTTGTGCATGTATCCCTTGGGTAGATTAATTAATTAGCCACTCCCGTAAGTTACTCGTTGTTCGTATGTTATCAAAATAAATTTGCGAGAAAAGTTTTAACAAAACACAATCTCAAATCGGCGCGTTTTGTTATTTGATTTTCAATTCTTAAACATGATAAGAATTCATGCACCCTTATATTAGTATGAGATATAATTTGAGAAGAGTTGAAAATGGTACTCCTTCATACCTATAAATTTGAGTGGCCGACTTAATCATGTCGGCTAGCATTGAGCAATCTTGTTATATCATCAGGTTGATGTCTTGAGTTATGTATTGGACATTTATTGCATTTGAATTTGGACTATGAATGATGTTGTAATTTTTCAAACCCATTCACTCAAGTATCATTTCTATTTTGTGCCAACAAACTTTTTTGAGCAAAGATTTACACTTCAATTAACAAAATAATTAATACTCTTGATGGTGCAACTTTATTTGTGACGTTCAGAAGAAAAAAAAAAGGTGATATATTTAGATCTCAAAAAAAAGGTGATATATTTAGATCACTTGGATGCTCTATCGATAAATTCGTAAGGACCAATTTTATTTTCGAAAGTAGAAATCTTTTTAACATTAAGTGTCTCCACATGCTTAATAAACCATGAACCTTAGTAGTCATTTTATCATGGTGGGTATAAAGCTACTAACCACGCCAACGAACTAACGGGTTATTATAAGCTTCAACATATTGACTTGGTGGTTACACATAGTTGATTGAAGTTTTTACCCTTCATGTACTTTGTAGTTGCCAAACTCTTGTGGCCAAAAGCTACTAACAACGCCAAAAAATTTGATGTCGGTTTAGGTGTCTACTAACGATAGGTTTGGTGGGTAAGGCGAGTGACTAAAGATATATACCTTGAGGGGGTACATTTTGGTTACTCAATCATGGTGGTTGGAGGATAATAACAACAAGTATGATGTTTTGGTTGTAAAGTTATTATTGCTAAAGATTTCCACCTATTGTCGTTCTTTACAAAAGCTGTCGCTAGAGGTTTAATCCAACCATAGTTGTTTTTAGTTACAAAAATTTGTTCTTTGAAGATTTTCACCAATTACGGTTGGTAAGAAAATAGTCGCTAAAGCTAAATTTTCTTGT